>PVKM010002095.1:0-68492 GCA_004027735.1 Carollia perspicillata | reverse complement strand
ACTGCTTTTCAAATAAGTTATTTTTTCATACAGCTCTAAATTTACAAGGTAAAAAGGGTGCTATAGCCTCTTCGGTAGATATTCTCTGCCTTCCCTCCAGATCCACCTGGGCTTGGAGAGGCTCATTTCCAAGGCTGCACTGACAGTGTCCTCAAACTTGGGCTTCTGGTAGGGTTAGCCCATGGAACAGCACTGGCAAGAGACCTGAGGATAGGAGGAGAAGGGCCAGTAAGGGTATTTATTTCCCTAGCTCCTTCCCTGCTGGCTGAGGGTTCATCTGGAGAATGCTATGGCTTTGTCCAGTGGCCCCTTCTATACCTACAGCTCTCTCTTTGAGTTTAGGTAACCATTTATGGTGTCCCAAGGGGCCTAGACATGGTGCTTATTCCCCACTGTAGCTAGACTCAGGCTGAGGACACATCACCATCCTCTGTTGGGCACCTGAGCCCTGTCTACAACTTTGTAAGTCATTCTTTCATTAAACTACCTTGCATTAACCTTTGGAGGGTACCCTGTATATCCTGCTGGGATCCTAACTGGTACAGGCCCCCTCCTAATTTCTCTGCTCCCCATCTACCCAGTTCTCCTGAAGCAGTGAAGTCCATAGGTTTCCTGTATGTAAATATAGGAAACCTATGTGATAGGAAACTTCACATCCTATCACCCTTATTTACTCAATTGTAGCACACTATATACCCAGGTCAGCACTGTAGGTTTTTTCTTCTATGTAATAATATAGTCTAGAGCCCTGACCGGTGTGGTTCAGTTGGTTGGGCATTGTCCCACACAGCAAAAGTTCGCTGGTCTGATTCCCAGTCAGAGCACATACCTGGGTTGTGGGTTTGCTCCCCAGTTGGGGTACATACAAGAGGCAACCAATCAGTGTTTCTCTTGCATATTAATATTTCTCTCCCTTTCTTTCTCCCTCCCTTCCACCTCTCTCTTAAAATAAATAAATAAAATCATATATATATATATATGTATGTATATTTTTCCAAGAAATCATTCTAGAGTAGTTTATAGAGATTTACCTTACTTCTTTTCATGTATAATTCTTTTTTAGTCAGTCTCCTATCAATAGACATTTAGGCTGAAACTGAAAGAGATCAAGTTGTCTGGTCAATTCCTTGCAGAGCACCTGTCATCATGGTGATCTGCATAATGGGATCTCATCCTGCTGAGGGTCCTCCCACGATATTTACTGCACACTTCCTCTCTTCTTACATTTCCACCCTTATACTTTCATTCCCAGGGTAGTTACAATAATGGAGTCTAGAGCCACAGTTCCAGGATATGTTTCCTGATCTATTACTAACTTGACGTTGGACAAGTCACTTAGACTGTTGGTGACTCAGTTTTCTCACCTATAAAATGGTTTCTACCTCAGTGTTGCTGAGATTGTTAAGTGCTTGGAACAGCGCCTAATATTTGTTAAGATCCGTATGAATGTTGGTTCTTATTAGTGGTGTTACCATTCCTTTGGTTTGAGGCTGTGCTCTCGTATTAGCATTCAAGTACAACAGGAGAGAGCTAACTCATTGTGTCTCACCAATAGTTTATCTTTTAAGCTGAGATTATCAGATTGTTTCGTAAGAGCAGATGTGGATGTAGAAATTTGGGTGGCCCTGGCTGGTGTGGCTCAGTGGATTGAGCACCAGCCTCAGAACCAAAGGGTTGCCGGTTTGATTCCCAGTCAGGACATGGGCCTGAGTTGTGGGCCAGGACCTCAGTAGGGGGCACATGAGAGTCAACCACACATTGATGTTTCTCTCCCTCTCTTTCTCCCTCCCTCCCTCTCTGTAAAATAAATAGATAAATAAAATCTCATACAAAATTAATTTGGGTAAAAATTTAGGGAACTGGGGGCCTAAAGGAGCTCTAAACTAAAACGGTGTTTCTAAAGGTAACTTTGCCCTCTTCTCAACTTCATTTTGGTTTTCCTGTTCACATGGACTTAAAATGGTGAGACCCACAAATCCTCCCTCAGATGTCTTCCAGATTCCAAACTAGACTCACTGTTCACAAGCCCTCCACCTTCCACCGTCCTGACCAACAAATCCAAATCCACTCTCCCCTTCACAATCGCACATCACATTTAGGTTAGTCAATTTAAAAAATCTCAGAATTGTCTCTGACTGCTGTCTTTCTCATCTTTCATGGCAACATTGTTATCAAGCCTTATAAATGATTTCTTCTTAATAGTTCTCCATTTCATTCCCATCTCTTTTTCTTGATCTCCTCTGAGACTCTTGTTATTTCTGTGGGCCACTGCAGTCAGCCTTAGCCCCCTTTCCTTTCCTTCTTCTCTCCCTCCCTTCCCCACTCTCTCCTTTTCTTCCCTCTGCAAATATGTATTGAATGACCCTTATTTACCAGGACTTGAGCTGGCACAGAGGATGCAAAAAAAAAGGAATAAAATAGAAGGAATCCTCACTACATGGCATTTATAATCCGGAGCAAGTCAGACATTAACCATACAATTATACAATTGGCTCAGGAATCTTGTTTTCTGCTCTACACACCCTCTGAAAGAGAGAATAACCCCAGTGTTTTGTCTTGGAGGTCAGGGCTTCCAGTCTCCGGGAACCATTACTGCCTTTGCTGTGGAAAGTCTCTGGGCAAGGCGGGAGTGGGGGGTGGGGAGGGACGGAGCGGGGCTGGTACGGACTGGAGTTTTAGAGAAGAAGAAAATAAGTGGCCTGTCCCTGAGGAGAAGGGGGATGCATGAGACTGGCAGGGACAGGGAATTGGGAGGGACAATTTGCAGTAGGATCTGTAAGAGTTGACATCTGATCACAGTTTGCACCGTGATCTGAAGAGGATAGACTTCTGATGGGAGGGGCGTGAATAGATGCCGTTGCTGGTGTGGCCTGAGCATTTGTGCAAGAGCAGTGGCAAAATCCCTCGGGGCAGAGCTTTGATCAAAAGAGAGGACCTCTGTGGGAGCATCTGCGGGGCCCACCAAGGACAATAAGGCCCAGCAGATGCTACAGGACCAGCCAGCAGTGGGCAAGAGACCAAAGACTGTTTTTGTGCCAATATGTGAGCCCTAGGCTCCAGAACGACCCCTTTGTGGGTCAGGGGTGGTAACCGCAGTTTCCTTTGCTCAAAGAAATAAAATACTGACTTGTGTCACGAGCCTTATTCCGTGAACCATTTCCAGAGGGCACAGGCTAATTAATTTTTATTCTTTTATTTTTAAAAGAAAATAAGCCAAAAAGGAAAAAATATATATATATAAAAGTAAAACAAATGAGTTGTGTTATCATGAGCACACTATGTCCCCTCAGGTCTCAGTTTCCTTATCTGTAATATGTGGAAATGATGTTCCAGCCCTACTATCCCAAGGTTTTATGTTGCCTCATCTAAAGAACAGAATTGGTAATATGATAATTGAGTGTTTCTTTCTTTGTTTTAATCACGTTGGATCCACTCTCAACTGAAAAAATGAAAGCTAGTGAGATTTACCTACATCACCAAGTAGCAGAATATCTATAATTCCTTTTCATTTCTCTAAACTCTTCCTGTAGAAGAAGCATGCAGTTAGCAGTAAGGTTGAGGCAAGAAGTTGCGGTATCTGGAGCACATCGCCTGTCTTTGTTTGAGGCAGATCTTGTGAAACTGACACCCAGGAGACCCTCTCCTCTGTAGCTATTGTCACTGAAGGGACAGGGAAGGAAACTCCAAAACCTGAGCGACTCTGCGTGTTAAATGAACAAGAAAACTCACCGTCTTCTCCCCAGTGCCTCAGATACAGCGTTAGTCTCCATCACGACCTTCAGACAGGCAGTGAACAAGGCTTCCTGGGCAAACAGCCAGCTTCCCCAGTGGATCTTCGGAATGGGAGTTGTGAAGAGAACACGGCCACATTAAACTTGGCATTTAGTTACTCAAGTGGGTAAACTGGAGTGGGAGGAGTCGGTATGATTTTTCACCTGGGTAAACAGATTGCTAGATGAGACCATCGAATACAGAGGTTTGAGATACAGACTCTGAGACAGACTGCTGGGCTCCAATCAGGGCTTTGTCACTTACTAGCTCTGACTCTGGGCAAGTTACTCTCTGTTCTTCGTATGGAAAATGGGGATAGTAGTGCTATCTAGCGCACGGGAGGTTATGAAGATTAAAAAAGTGAGTAATTGTAAAGCACAAAGAATAGTTACTGGCACCTGGTAAAAATTGTATGTGTTTGTTGTTATTATTGTTGCTGTTATTATACAGCTTCAAAGCAATACCTTATCATAGAGTAAGACATTTAGCAGCCTCCCAGGAGTTAGATCACTTCAGATTTCTTGGGAGAACCAGGTAAAGAAGTCAAGAAAGAAGAGCTGGGTAAGAAGGGAAAAAATGTTATGGACACTCAGGAGAAATGGTTTCTAACTGACATTATAAGTAATCATATTTCCAGAGTCAATCTTTTTCAAAAGGGTATATCTGAATTGCTAGCTAAATAATGTTCTGTGGTTTCTCTAGCTTTCCGGAATGGAATTGTTTTACTGGTACCAACCAGTATCTGAGAAGATGCTTTTAGCTTTCCTCCTGGGTGCAGAAGCAGCAAACGAGAGTGTCAAAACCTAGTCAACCTGTATGAAAAAAAATCATGTGACAGATGATTCGCTGAAAGTAATGATCAATATTCACATATTTTCTTATTTTTTGAATTTGACGTTTAGGATTTCCTGATTATTTCACTTACCCAATTCCTTCGATCCCCAGAGTGTAAGAGCATAGCCTGTATTTGGCTCACGTAATGAATATGCGAACACAGTCTTTCATGTGCTGATGTTCTTTATGGCCTGAAAATCTGCAGCAGGATATTAGTAAGGTTGTGCTAGCTGGTGGCATTGGAGTGATTCTTTTTTGAACTCATGTTTTCTAAATTGAGCTTGCATTTTTAAATAATTGAAAGCCTTCTTTTTTTCAAAATTAATGTTTGCTACTTGGCCTATTTTCTCAGAAAAAAAAAATAAATGAACTAGCCTGTTTTTCATCAAGAAATAAGCCAGGAAATAAATGCATGAGGTCAGCTTTTTTTTTTTTTTTTTTTTTTTTTTTTTCCTTCACAAGAGGGAACTTTGCAATTACCCAATTCTTTCTTTCAGTATAGCCCATAGGTCCTGGGCGGTTATTAATGGTAAGTCTCATGGTGGTGATAAGGTCAAAAAGACCTTATCTCTCTTCTTTTAAATAATTACTCATCATCACAATTATAAAGCTGGTTTTAGATAACCAGACTAGAAATTTCCTTAGATGAAAAGATCAGACCCAAAGCACTTCTCAAACTCTTATTAACTGTTTGCTGCAGTGACTTAAGGTGATGAAAATCTAAGATTAAATTTTGGTAAGAAATCAGTGGAAATTTGGAGATCTTACCCTACTTCCTGTGTTTGTGTGTTTAGTTTAGGTTTTGTTTTGAATACGGTTTTATCCTGAAGTCACATGACAGCATACAGTACTCGAGATTCTCAGTTCCCCTCATTACAGAGCCACAGGCTTCACTTCAGAAACTGGCATTAATGAGCATTTGATGTAAGAGGCAAGGCAGAGGTTGGATTTTTGCAAGATATCAGTATGTTTCTCGGAGGAATCTCTGTTATAGTCCCACAGCGAAATTCTGGATATTTTGGCTGAGGATTACCAGCACTTTGCACTTCCTTATTTTATCATCAGTGACAGCTGTAAATTCGGTGTAAATCCAGTACCTACTTCATTTTACAGAGCATCACACAGTCCCAGGAAGGTAAAAGGTGTCTCAGTCTCACTTCTGGGAGTTTAGTCTTGTCAGAGACATACTGACGTGGAAACGACTGAAGAACTCTGGCAAAGCAGATCAAATAAACTCCACTTAAAAGATCAGATGTAGCTTTCCGCACTACCCAGAGAGGGGCTCATATGATGGTGTTCTTGGTTCTCATGTAACTTAAGAGGAAACTTTCACAATGTCCAGAGGCCTTCATGTCCTGCAAATGAAGAGGATGTCCTCAAATTCCTTGCAGCAGGAACCCACTTAGGTGGCACCAACCTTGACTTCAAAATGGAACAGTACATCCGCAAAAGGAAAAGTGATGGCATCTATATCATATACCTGAAGAGAACGTGGGGGAAACTTCAGCTGGCAGCTGGTGCCATTGTCACCATTGAAAACCCTGCTTGATATCAGTGTCATATTGTCCAGGAACACTAGCCAGCAAGCTGTGCTGAAGTTCACTGCTGCCACTGGAGCCATTTCTAGTGCTGGCCGCTTCACTCCTAGAACCTCCCCTAACCAGATCCAGGCAGCCTCCCTGGAGCCGAGACTTCTGGTGGTTACTGATCTCAGGGCTGACCACGAGCCTCTGACCAAGGCGTCTTGTGTTAACCAGCCTCCCACTGCTCTGTGTCACAGACTCTCCTCCTCTGCGCTGTGTGGACATTGCCATTTCTTGCAACAATGAAGGGTCTCTCTCAATGGGCCTGATGTGGTGGGTGCTGGCCTGGGGAGTTCTGCACGCATGTGGCACCATCTCCCGTAAACACCCACAGAGGTCATTCCTGATCTCTACTTCTACAGAGATCCTGTAGATATTGAGAAGGAAGAGCAGGCTGCTCCTGAAAAGGCTGTGACTAAGGAGGCAGTTCAGGGTGAAGGGACTGCTCCGGCTCCCGAGGTCACTGCCGTGCAGCCTGAGGTCGCTGACTGGTCAGAAGGCGCTGGTGCCCTCTGTGCCTGTTCAGCACTTCCCTACTGAAGACTGGGGCGCTCAGCCTGCCACTGGAGACTGGTCTGCCGCCCCCACTGTGCAGGCCACTGAATGGGTATGCACAACCACTGAGTGGTCTTCATCTGTTCTTCCACAAATTCTTAACAGAATGGAAATAAGGTTGATGGAAAACAAACAGTTTCTAAAGAAAAAGAAAAGATCAGATACAAAACAGAAGGCAACAAATGAACAAATAAAACAAAGAAGTAAACTCAGACTCAGACAACAGAAGGGTGGTTACCAGACAGGAAGGGGAGTGGGTGTGGGGAAGAATGAAGGGGGTAAAGAGGGTCAAATATATGGTGACAGGGGGAGACCAGACTCTGGGTGGCGAGCACACAGAGCAATACACAGATGATGTGTTATGGAATTGCACACCTGAAACTTATACAATGTTATTAACCAATGTTACCCTAACAAATATTATACAAAATATTGTATCAAGACTTCTTTCTTTGGGCTATGCCTTTCTCCACCAAGCCTAGGCGCTTCGCAGTCATGGTAACCTCACTTTCACTGTCCTGCACACTGTTTTGCTTCTGACTTCCACCCCCCTGGGTAAATTCAGGGTTTTATCATTACCTCTTCCTGTTCTCACGATGTTTTTACTATAGAAACTGATGCCTTGAGTAGCCTGTAAGTCTTATGACCAAGTAAAATTCTCAGAGTCTCCCTCGCCTTCCCCTAGATCTGAAAAGACATGATGGTTTGGTGCTGATGCTGGGTGTTCTTTTTTTTTTTTTTCCGGTGCTAATGAGTTTTGCACAGGTGCTGGCTGTAGCCTTTAGACCTTTTTTCACTCACACCTGTGACAGCACTTTTAGTGAAATGGGGCTTTAGGACCTTGCCTCTTCAGCACATTAGCAGATCCCAAACCTCTTGCTCAAATTCAGTTGATTTTCCTTTAGAACTGAGTGAAATTATTCTCTCTACATTCCTCTCCAGGGCTCTTCATTGTTTTCCATCATCATGTATTTATTCAAACATCTCATTGACAGGCACTATACTAGGAGTTGGAGTGATAAAGATGGACTGACCTGATTCCTTCTTCAAGGACCCCACCTCTGGTAGAAAAGACAGATAATCAGCTCATGTGGAACCTTTGTGTGAATTAGAAAAAGTCATCCCTTACTCCGGGGGGAGGCAGTTCTGCACCACAGCTCCAACATGGCAAGTGGAGAACAGGATGGATTTCGGGCCTCTTGCCTCCTTGGCCGGGGACCCTTGTGTAGGGCATAACCTGAGCAACCCTATGCTATGACCCTGGACATGTAAATAGCATATTACATGGTACAGTGTGATCAGCACCTAGGAGAGAGTGCCTGACTACCTCGTAGGACAGGGAGTCAGGGAAGGTTTCCTGGGGCTGAGGTAACATGTGAGCTAAGGCATGGAGGAGCTTATCCCATGAAGGGGGGTGAAGGGGAGAGAGAAGATATGTAAAGCCACACAGGTTGGAAGAACATGGCATGTTTAGGGCTCCGCAAGCCCTTTAAAGCTGGGAGATCCTATAGCAATGATCTAGGACCTATGCGCTATGTACTTGCTACTGAGAGTATAGCTCTTTAGAGCAGCTTTGGTATTATCAGGCAACTTGCTAGAAGTGTAGACTCTTGGGCCCCACCCAGGACCTTCTGAATCAAACCTGCCTTTTAATTAGCTCCCTGGTGGATTCATGGGCATGTTAAAGCCCAAGTGGCACTGGTTCAGGTGGGAGCTGATGAGAGCTAAGGGTTTGCTTTGAAGGCATCCTCCAGATATTACCAAATACGGTATTTTTCTTGTGCTTCCACAAATCTACCATCAACAGATTTACCTTCAGGGTGCCTCAGTGATATTACCTATAATTCACAGCTATGGGAAAGAGAGGTGTGAAGAACCCATACGCACCAGCAAAATTAAAATGGAAGGAAGAGAATGCAGACTTCTCTGTTTACTCTTCCTTTCTCTCCCCCTCTCTCTCCCTCCCTCTCTCTCTCTCTCTTTATCTTTACCCAAGGATATGCTTATTGATTGTACAGAGAGGGAGAGGGAGAGGGAGGAAGAGAGAGGGGGAGAAACATGGATGTGAAAGAAAAACATCAGTCGTCTCTGCACATGCCCTGATCAGGGACCAAACCCACAATCTAGGCATGCACCCTGGTGTACGGGACAACACTCCAGCCAACTGAGCCACACTGGCCAGGGAACTCTCTCTTTTTTCTTACTCTCCAGGCTTGCTTATCTCGAGCCTCCTGGAAGGGGGGAAATGATCAAGAAGCTGTCAGCTTGGAGGTAGTGCCCGGACATCATCCTGGAGCAAATGGGAAAAATGGAAACAACCCTAAAAAAGATCCCAGAAATAAAGGAAGGTGAGTGTCATCTCTCCTGCTTCTTCCCTATTGCCCTTTCAGTGGTTGCACCGTGTGTATTGAGCACCTATTGTCTGCCAGGCAAGATATTTGCATTTTCCTAGTAACTGCAGGGCTTTCTACAGATCTTTCTTCAGTTTTTCTGAGAGATTCCCAGACATCCCTTCCCCAAAGCTTTTAAAAGCCACAGTCCTTCCTCTGCCAGGTCTCCCTCTCCAGCCTTAGGCAGCTCGTCACAACAGTAGGAACTGTTGAAGATGGAAGACTCTGGAGTTTCTGTTCTCTGCTCAGCCCCTGGCATATGAACTTCCCTGATCCTTTTTCTGTAAGGGGAATCCTACGGGGGAATGCAGGTTCAAATAGGCTTCAGCACCTGTGGAAGATCGTTACTGAACTTGACTGAGTGAGAGACTGACTCTGGTTCTGGTGAGCCACTGAGGTCAAAGCTGGGGTGTCTCCCTACAAACCGCTGACTAATTTCCTCTCAAAAAAGGATTGGGTTGAAGAGTAAGTTTGAGGTGCACGGAAGGGACCTTCGGGGGAGAGGAAGCAAAAGAGAAACAGCACTATTCCCTTAAACTGTTTCTGGTAATTCAGTCCGGAAACCCCTTAGGGTTGTAATGGTATCATAACTTTGTGACAGACAATGATTTTACCACAAAACAGGGATGACAAAGAGAAGGTCCAGAAGGTGATATGGTGGTGTCTGATTTGGCATTTAAGTCACATTCTACAAGACTGAAAAGACACCCATTTAGATGCCTACCACAAGTTGGTAACTGCTTATGTGTTCTCTCTACCTTATTCCCACAGGTCTGGTTCCTCTCAAAATGTGGGTGCAGGATCAGGAAAGGGGAAATCAGAAGAAACATGCAAATACTGAGGTTCTACTCTAGTGCTGTTAGAGGCAATTTTAATCTTTGAGATGATAAAAAATAACAGCCTGCCTGGCTGGCATGGATCAGTGGATTGAGCCCTGGACTGCAAAGCAAAGGGTTGCTGGTTCAATTCCCAGTCAGGGCACATGCCTGGGTTGCGGGCCAGGTCCCCTACGAGGGACACACATGAGGCAGCCTTATACATTGATGTTTCTCTCTCTCTCTTTCTCTCTCCCTCCCCCTCTCTAAAAATAAAATAATAAAATCTTTAGAAAAATAATTTAAAAAATAATAACAGCCTATCAAGAGTTACACAGAAATAAACCATCAGAAAGGATATAACATCTAGACCTCCCGTCTCTCATTCCCTTCAGAAAGTCTGGAGTAATTAAAGACTGCTTTAAGCAGGCCTGCAGGTTATTTCAATTAAAAAAAGACAGAGAAAAAGGAAAGAAAAAATTGCAACGAATTGATAGGTTGGGATGTCATCGAGGGTCAGATGGCTACATAAAGCTGCCTCATCGGGAAGGGAAGCAGTACCAGAGCTTCTCAAGTTTAACCTGTGCGGCTGTGCCAACCCACAAACTGTTACCGGTCTGCAAGGGCCGACTTGGCCAGTCCTTCCTAAGAGGGCTGTGGATCACCAAACTGTGGACCACAGATATCCCTTTATATGGAAACATGATTTTCGCATGAGTGGCAATTTTGTCTTTTAAGTATAAACTGTTGGGTCAGATGTACAAAAACAAGTTGTGTTTGAAACCACAGATTTCTGTTAACATCTGTTTGATTCCTCAGGACAGATAAACGTGGCCCCTTCACTCCTGTCATCTGAGAACGTTGAGTCGATTTGGCCATGAACTGCCTGCAGCTGCCTCTCACCCCTTCTTCTTTCCTGCCCGGCAGTTTTCTAGATGAGAGGAAGCGTCTTCACCTGAGCGCCCCGCAGCTCTGGTTTCAGTTACAACTGGAAGTCAATGTCCACTGATAGGCAATTACTTTTCTTAGCCTAATCCTAAAATACATTTTCCTCTGAGATTTCTGTGAAGAGCGTTGGAGTTAGACAAATCTGTATTAGGACCCCAGGCCTTTACCCACTTACTGGCTGTATTACTTTGGACATAGGACTCAGCTTCTGTTAGTCATTAGAACACTGGGGAGAATCCTACCTATCTCACCAAGTTGTTGTAGGAGGTTAAACAATAATTTATGCAAAGCAGCCCACACAGTGTTTAGCATAGCAGATTTCCGTATGTGTTAATTTCTCCTTCACTTTCACTTGGGCGTCTGGGCCTGAGACAGAGCCTGGGAGAAGCATGGGTGGGAGGTAAAGAAGGAAAAGACAGGAATCAAAGGAAATAACCTTGGACGGGCAATCTGTCATCCATTCAAGTCAGCTGGTTCAGGTCGTTTTTACCCCATCGGGTGAAGTAACTTGCATTTTTAATATTATTCACATTAATGGGAAGTGAGCTGCTCTGGCTTGATCCCTTGGTTACTGGGCCCAGTCACTCCGTGAGGATCATTCAAGCCCCGCACAAGCACAGACATGTATCAGAGGTGTCCGACCTTCAAAGGGTCACACTTCTAATTAATATTCAAATAACTCTGAGTCACATCCCCTCACAGGACTTCAGGAAAGCCAGCCACGTCTACTCCCCAAGGATTTCTGGGGATTCCTCAGGCAACCACCTGGGGCCCCAGTGGCAGCACATCTTATAATTCCTCACAACAGAAAACACACTGTCACATTTAACCCAATTTTACTGACAGAGATGTGGGAATAACACGAAGAAATGGCAATGCAGAAAACAAGACTATCAAACTGGGCCCTCCAAAGCCTTTTCTACCCTCACCTCATGGAAAGGTTGTCTCCCCTCAGTGTCTATTCTGCTGCCATGTGGAAAGGATCAATTTTCCTGCAGACAGAATCCATCGACCGTAACCCCAAGGAAACCCAGTCTTAGGGCTGCAGTTCTACCCACAAGAAACACAACCACTTTACGTAATCAGTGCCTTTTATGTGCAGTGCCTTGTGTGAATGCAGCAGGTGCTCAATAAATATTTGTTCAGTGAATGAATAAATGAATAGTTTCAGCCTTCCCATTCTAGATTAGAATTTTGGTTTTACATTTATGTGATTAAAAAAACGATTACTTCTTTAAAATTTTAAAATTCACACGGGAGACAGACTCTTTCAGGGAAAAAATATACACACATACAATGGGATGCTTCTCAGCCATCCAAAGATGAAATAATATTGCCATTTGTGACAACATAGGTGGACCTTGAGGTTATTAAGTGAAATAGTCAGATGGAAAATGGCAAAAAACATCTAATTTCACTCATCTATGAAATATAAAGCAAAAAAGAAACAAACAAAACAAAACAAAAACAAACTCATAGATACAGACACACAGTGGTAGTTACTACAGGGAAGGTGGGCGGGGGGTGAAAGGGGAGAAGGAGGTCAAATGCGTGGTGACTGAGACGGTGGTGAGCACATTCGTGTATACAGATATCAAATGACAGGGTTGTAAATCTAAAACTTATATAATGTTATTAAGCAATGTTACTTCAATAATTAAAAAGGAAACAAACACATGAAAACTTCTTAAAAATAAAATTTTCCTATAAAGAAAAATCTTGGCAGTGCCCTCGGCAGTTCCCCCCCCAGATCTGTCTCTCGCTTCACCGATGTTTGGATGGAAAAGACCTGGAGTGCCCCTTCTTCCAGCCTCCAACCACACTCCAACCTCTTTTCCAGTCATCACTAGAACCACCTCAACCTCCCAGACCAGTCAACACCAGTTTTTGACCTTAACTTCCTATTGCCAACTAACCATGAGCTCCCACATTCCTCAGAATTACTCCACCGAGGCTGCCTTCAACCACCTGGCCAACCTGCATCTCTGGGCCTCCTACACCTTCCTATCTCTGGGCTTCTATTTCCACCAAGATGATGTGGCTCTGGAGAGTGTGGGCCACTTTATCCTCGAGTTGGTAAGAAGAAGCTCAAGGGCACTGAGCCTCTCTTAAAGCTGGAAGACAAGCGCGATGGCCGCATTCTCATCCAGGATGTGCAGAAGCCTCTGCAGGTGAGTGGGGTGACACTCAGGATGCCACGGAAGCTGCTGTGGTCTTAGAGAAGAACCTGAACCAGGCCCTTTTGGATCTGCACACCCTGGGCTCTACCCACACGGACCCTCATCTCTGTGACTTCCCGGAGAACTGCTTCCTGGATGGGGAGGTGAAACTCATCAGGAAGATGAGTGACCACCTGAGTAACAACATCCGCAGGCTGGCTGGCTGAGCTGGGCTGGGTGAGTGTCTCTTGAAAGGCTCCCCCTCAAGCACGACTAGGAGCCTTTGGAGCCCAGAGACTTTGAGGCGCCCGTCTGCATTTCCCCAGTATCTGGCTTCTCTGCCTGAGCCTCTCTCCCTCAAACCGTGAGGCATCCTTTTAACCACCCTGGAACCCTCTCCCATGCATCGGACCACATGGAAACAACAACACTTTGTGCAGTGAAAAGAAAAGAAGAGAAGAGAAAGACTTCATGGCTTGGAAAAAGCAGCTTTTCCTACCTCTGTATCCTAACTTTCTGTTTTTAGCAATTAAAATTTCATGACATATTTTTCCCCACTCTAAACTGGCATACCTAATCACGTACGGCTTTTACTGTTAAGAGCATACTTCCTGCAAATCCCAGGATTTCTCTGCTGCCTGGAGGCCGGCTGAGCAGACTCTATTGTCCCACAATATAGTTTTTAAGACAGATTCCTATACTAGGAGCTAATCATTCATTAAGCTCTGGCTATATGTCTGTATGTTAACTGTAATAGGTACTTCACTATATTATCTTTAATTCCTTCAATAATACTGCCAGGTAACATTCACTATGTTATGTATGAGGAAATTATGGCTTAAGGTGAGTGACCTGCCCATGGTTATATAGCTGATGACTGGCTTTAACTCGGGCCTGTATCTATAAGCCTAAAAAGAGCATATAGAGTCAACAGGGAAGCTGCGAAATTACTGCACTCCCCATGCCCTGCTTCCCCACGATGTTCTTTCATTCACCCTGAGTGGCTGTGAATATCTGCAGAAATTAGCCATTGTTACTAATGACGAGTATTAAATTGTCCTTTGGTGTTTGGGGGTAAAAAGTCTGAGAACTACCACAGTGTGGTACTTCTGTTTTCTGCCTTTCTCTGTCTGAGGCTCCAAAAGAAAGTTCTAAGAAATTTTAGTTCTTCACCCTTACCAACATTGCCCAAGATGACTCCTACGTAGTTCTGTAAATGACTGCCAGAAGACATAAAACACTACGGCAAAAATTCACGGCCTGACACTTCGCTGAGAAGTTCTGTTTGACTTCCCTATAGTCGTTATCAGATCACTTTTTCCTTCCTCTGTTGGGTACTCTCCACCGAGCAAACCTGGGGTTCCTGCCACTCCCCTTAGAGACTAAAGGAACTGGCATCATCGCCGGGGTAAAGGCCTTGCTGTGGGCTGCCCCATCCCACACACACCCCAGCTGCTTTCCCCACTTGAGTCATCCTGTGACATCTCTTCTTTTCACATAGAATATCACCTATGGAAAATGTTAGAGAGAAGGCTTCTGTGATCTGCAAGTTACCTGAGGACAGAGATGATGTTTCACTATCACTGTATCCCTAGTGTCTAGTATAGTGCTTAACGCTAAGTCAGTGGTCAAGTAAATGAAAAAGGTTAACAGTTTGGTTTTCCCATGGCTGTAGCTTCCAAAGGTATCCCTGGACCCTACCTCCCTAAAAAAGGCCCTTCCTCCCAGGTCTTAGTATATTGCTCTGGTTGAACTAATAAACGAATAGCCCCTAAAGAACTTTACATTCTAAAACAGCAGTGAGGCCCACACGAAATTCTCTCTAAAGGTGAGTGTTTAGGCAGGAGGATGGAGAAATGGGGAAGGTGTGAGTAGGGAGATGTGTAGGGGTTTCCTAGCACCTCTCTCAACGAACCCAGACGCAGCCACTCAGTGATCCTATCCGGAGGCAATTACTTGAGGCAATACTATCCCTACTTACTGCCTCAAAACAAACCCCAGGATTTCACATTGGCCCCTTTGTATCCTGACATTAACCACCAGGTAAATAGCAACCCTTTACAGGTTTCTCGTCCTGTGTCATCAGCCTCACCCTGTTTTTAGATACAAAGAGTTTTGAAAAACAAGATGTTTGAGTTTAAAAACAGAGTTTAGAAAAAAATATAATAGTATTGAGAAAGGAATTTAGCAAGTTGACATAGCTCTCAAGAAACCTTACCAATGAATTTAGCAAGCTGACATAGCTCTCAAGAAACCATACCAATGAGATTTGGAGACCTGGTTCCTTTGATGATATAATGCCTAGAAGATTGTTAGGGACTTGTTTCAGACGGCAGAGGAAAGTTCCTTCGAGGATAAGATATTGAGAGCCAAGTTGAGGATGAAAGAGTCCGGTCTGTGATATTGCTGTGAGACGTGAATGAGCCTACAGTTGAGATCCAGGGACTTCACAGAATGGTAGAGCTGGAAGGGAATTCAAGAGCCATTTCAGTCCACCCCCACCCCACCCCTTCCCAAAAGAACTAAAGTGCCTAGATTGAAAAAGCATAGAATCTCAGGGCAGAAGAGAGGTAAATGTTCACCTCCTAAGGGATGAGTCCCTGACAGTCCCATGCTGCACGAATACAGGGGTGGGCGAAAGTAGAATTGCAATGGTAGGCATGGGAAACACAGTTTAGTCTTGTACTATTACTTATTTATTATTTATTTTATTATTTATTTCTATTATTTGTCTTATTGTTTGTTATTATTTTGTGTCCTTACTTATGATTTATCTTTTAGGTAATGATGGCTGGTAAATTAACCTACTTTTGCCCACCCCCTGCATTTCGAGCAACAGGGTGATTAACCTGTGATGAATAGCTCTAATTGTTAGTGATTTATTTCTAGTTCTTGGACAAAACTCTACTTTAAGGTAATGTGTGCCCATTGACCTTGGCTTTCATGTCTTGCCTTCATCATTCTTCTCTAGGTGAAGTGTCCCTAGCTTCTTCAGGTATTCCTGGTCTGTGATGGTTTCCAGCTCCATCACTGTCTTGGGTGGCTCCCCCAGATATGTTCCCACTTATCAATGTCCCAGTTAGCAGGCGGGGCTCAGAATAGAACAAACTGCTCTACACACAGGCTGGTCTAGACTTTGTAGGTATAGCCAGACTATTTGTTCCCAGTTCTGAATAGTACCCTCCTCTTAGTGGTGGTGAAGTTTATTTTTTAGCGATTGGATTTCAGGTCAACCTGCATTTGTATTTGTGGCACATTTGTAGTTTACAAGTATGATATCACTCATATTACTTTATATTAAGCCCCCTTTTCCTATTAACTCCTAACAAAACAAGCTTCTGCCCTCTTAGGTTGTGTGAATCAAAAGCAAAACTTTATTTTCTACCTTCTTGGTCTTGACCTGGAGACTGAACCTCGGCTCTCAACTTAGAAAACTCTCATATGTCTAACTGAATATTCTCCGTGCTTTATTAATCTTCCAATAGTTTGAGCTAATCTACTACGTCTTCATCCCAGTCGCCAGTCAGAGACAGGTAAACAGAAACAAGACAACTTTTTAACAGTTGCTTTGTCAGCCTGAGCTCTTCTCCCAACCATGTTAACTTTGTCACATGTATATAAACCCAGCCCTTTGTTATGTGCTGTGATAAAAATCAAGACTCTGAAAGATCCTGGAGACCTTTCCCCACGACAGCCCTGAAAGGGAGGAGATACTGAGCCTGTAAGATCTCCCTGAGCTACCAAACTGATAATGCTACTTCAAAGTTACAGGCAAGTTACTTCTCTAAACCCATTTCCTTATCTATCAAAGGAGAACATTAGCCCTACTCCCTTTACCAGCTGTTAGTAAGGCGCAACTGGTACAAGAGGACATTTGAGAAGGCTTTGCAAATTTTAACTTGCCACAGAAATCTAAATGGATGATGATGATGATTTGTTACTAATGTTGAGTGCAAGTAATTTAGGCCTGATGGGCTTCCTTCTTACTGCTGTGTACAAAGTCTGTTAGCCCATCAGTCCCTGATTCAGCACTGAATCTAGCTTTCTGATCTGCCCTTGCCTTCCTGTTGGACCTATCTCCTCTGACACCCAACATAGATCCATACTGAGATTGTGGTTCTCTCGTTGCCTTCTGTTGCCATTTTCAGTTTTGGACCTTGATACACATCAGGGTTTGTTGCACAATATTCAGTTCCCATGTGACAATTCCAACGCTGGGCAGCCTCCTCAATTCAGTGCCCAGCTGGGTGTCCATCACCCAGGGACACTTAGTTTGTTAGAGGAATGGCTGAATAATAGGAAGAAAGATAAAGGAAGGC
Source organism: Carollia perspicillata (assembly GCA_004027735.1). Classification (NCBI taxonomy): domain Eukaryota; kingdom Metazoa; phylum Chordata; class Mammalia; order Chiroptera; family Phyllostomidae; genus Carollia; species Carollia perspicillata. Next base: position 51,118 of record PVKM010002095.1, on the reverse strand, counting down.
TGCCTTCATTCTCATTTCTGTACCTTTACTGTGTTTTCATTCTCTCATAGACAGACAGACAGAAAAACAGACATACAAATGTATTCACAAAGAGACACACAGATAGATAGATGGCCAGTTAGACAGACAGGTAGGTAGACAGAATGACAGATATGTAGGTCCAGTGAGACACCATATGCTAAAGCAGGTTTTAAATGTTCTTGTTATACCATTTGCCCTCATTCAAGGCTGATTTGCAGCAGATACTCACCAGCATGGCTGCATCATTGTGGCAGATAGAACTGGATAGAAAATAACCACTGCCTCAAACGCCCTAAGTGCTTCACCATTCTGCCACCTCCTGAAATTTGTCCCTCCTCCAGGGCTCCCTGAGAGTCCCATAACAACTTAGGAGTGACTCCAGGCTCAGCAAGGAGCTCCCAGGAAGATTCCCCAGCATTTGGACTCAGGGTCCATTCTGATCGGCCAGTGCCACTGCAGGGCAGGGTGGTGATGTTTTTGAGTATCAGCTCTGCCCTCATTACTTATCTACTCTCTACCCATCCCTGAAAATCTCCCAGGCCCACGGCGTTTCTCCTTCCCTCCCTGCTCCAACCCACTCTGAATTCCTTTGAGTCTTATGTCTGTTTCCATTCATCAGACACTTAATTGTATGTGACCTTATTTTGTATACAACTTCTCCTGTGTATGATGTATTTTTCCAGCTCCTTATAAATTCCTCAAGCTGGAGCGTCTCTGATAGAGGCTTTGTAGCCTTCACAACATCTCACACAGTGTTAAATGGGGGTTCGAAGTCCCAAGACAGACTGATAGCTCCTGGGGACCTTTCCCCACTACAGCCCTGAAAGGGAGGAGATACTGTTGGGATGATCCAATAACTGCCCCCGCCCCCACTCCCAACTGTCTCAGCGATGACCCTCAGAAAAGCAGAGCCTCTGTCAACCCAGGTTTGAGCTTTTTATTTTGCCTCTTGGGGGTAACTGCCTGTCAGGCTGCCATTTTCCCTAATGGCTTTCAAACATCACATTCCAGCATCCAGCACTCCCTGTCCTGTCCTTGTTTTCATTTTAGAAAACTCAGAAAAGTTTTTGTGCTTTAGAAAAACCTTCTCCCTCCCTCCCCTTGAATTTTCTGCTTTCAGGAGGGTGGTTCTTGAGGACAATTCCCCAGAGCACTGCTTGAAAAGACACAAGAGGCTCATCCTATCACATGGGCGTCAGATGCCCAGTCGCAGCCCAGTCATGCGTTGCATGCAGAAGCAGAGGTGACGTTTGATTAAGCAGGCAGGATGCTGGCAACCCCAGTGCTTTTTCAAACTTTCACTTAGTAAGCTTGTCTTTTATTTTCTCTTCAGAGTCACTTGAAAACACAGGTGAAACTTTGCACCTGACATAAGGGAAAAAACATGGGCTGTACATAGGAAAATTTTGGCCGAAATACCACTATATTTGGTATTTGAGTGACTTTTGATTTTCAATAGACAGACAATACAATTCTAAAGTTTCAAAACATTAAATAAATTTGCAACTTAAATTAAGATAATTTAAGACAACGTTTTTAAATATTATTTTTCAAATTTAAAATGTTAAATGTGTTTTAAATCCTTTCAAATACAGGAAACATAAACAAAATAAAAATTCCTCATAATCTCATGGTTACTGTTCGTACCATTCTAACTTTACAGTTGAGAAAGCAAAGGAGAGGAAGGAAGGAAAAAAAGGAAGGATATGAGCTTTTAGATTTTTTCCAAATGAGTAAAAAAAAAAAAAATGGGGGACTCTGTAAAAGTAATCCCCAAAATTCTCTGAAGAAATAACAGATATTTATATTCCTAATAACACTTTCATTGCCAGGAATACCACTGCTGTTTCAGGACATCACAGTGTCTCATCGATCACCAAGCTTTACAGAGCTCCGGTTTTCATATCACAGAGGACAAATACTTCAAACAACATGTACATATTTTTAACATGGAATGGTTCATGAATTCACAAGTCATCCTTCAGCAGGGGCCATGCCAGTCTTCTCTGTCTCCTTCCAATATGTGCTGCCCAAGCAAGCAGTATAAAATAATACTTTACAAAAGTATGATACATTACCAAAAATCTTAAGAAATAGAAAAAAGGAGGAAATTACAGACAGCCCCACCACTTTAACAGTTATAAAGTCTTTCCAGCCTTTAGTCCTATTCTCACTTTTTTCTACTTATTTATTTATTTCTTTGGATTTAACATTATCATTTAAAGCAAATGATGATTATAAGACCACTCACATCATTGCCCAATTCTGATTCTCTCTCTCTCCTCCCCTTACCATCACTTATTATTCTCAGGGGCCTAGGGCTTTTATACAATTTCTGATACAGAGAAATGTCTTTGGTATCAGTTAGCTCAGGTTTGACTCTGGGCTCTACTGTGTGGACTTGGGAAAATTACTAAGCAACTTTGTCTCAATTTTCTCATCTGTACGAATTTCTCATCCCTACTCATTGGGTTCTGTGAGCATTAAAAGAGATAATGTATGTAAATTGAGTAATACAGTGATAAACTCAGAGTAAGTGCTCAATGTACAGAAACTATTTTTTTCACTTAAAATTATAGCAATGATTTCATACTTCTATAATCTTCATTACTGTCATTTTATGTCTAGATAGTAGGGTAATACAAATATAAATCACTGACTAGTTCATTTTCATTTTGTTTGACAGATCATTTTCAGTTTGGGACCATCTACATAATACTGTAATTTATGTATTATTTTTCATATAATACACATTTCACTTTAGTATATAGATTTCCATTACAAAAATCCTTGGAATGGTATTTTGGGGTAAAAGTATGAAGCTTGATGTGGTTTTCGCTACATATCCAAGCATGTATTTTTGAGCAATTTTTTTGTACCTTGCTTTTTTCATTTATAGTTATGTCAAAGTTTTCTTTTTAAAAATCATACATTTATATATGCAATGGACTTCCACATCTTTAACCTTTTCTAATTTTTTTGTATTATTTTCTTAGAGTAGATTTACACATCAAATTTTTCCAACTGTAAGACGCACCGGACCATAAGACACACCATAGGTTTTAGAGGAAGAAAATAGGAAAAAAAATTTTGAAGCAAAAAATGTGGTAAAATATTTAATAACATAAATAACATAGGCTGCTGGTGCCCCTGCCCCACAGTGAGCCAGGTAAGCTACATTCAGACTATAAGATGCATCCCCCTTTTCCTCCCGAATTTGCTGGGGAAAGTGCGTCTTATAGTCCAAAAAACAAGGTAAGTATAATTACTTGAACAAATGGTATGACAAACCATTGGTATGGCCTCTTATCTACAGACAAATCACCCTCCAAAGTGGTTGTATGTACTGATTTATATGACCACTAACAATTTATGAATCTACCAATTTAACCACATAGTCTGTTATGATTTTAAAAGCTTTCCCATTATAATGACTGAAAAGACCCCCTTAAGTTTTGCCTGTTTTGATTATGCCTGATTCCATTTCTCCTCGATTTGAACTACTCAAAATTCCAGGCATTTGTTGCTTCCTCTGGACTTCTTGCAGATGTTCTGTTTTAACATAGAATTCTATTTTTATAGAACAAACGGAAATAAGCAGAAAAATGCTCCTCTCTTTGAGTTTACTTCTTCTGAGGGGAGCCTGCTGTTGAGAATATCACAGACACGATGTTATAGGAAGCAGCTGATGGCCACCAGAAGCACCCTTATGAGACAGTTCCTTGTTGGCATCACCAAGGTCTTGTCTTAAAAGTTCAGAACTGTGATTCTGTATACTCACAATTAGACTAACAGACTGGATGGTGCTAACCAAACTTTGACAACACTTTTCTACCATAAAAAATTAACCTACCGATCAGAAACTTGCTTCAGAACATTCTATTCCCATAGAGAAGTCTACATGAGAAGTGAAATTATAATCAGGTTCTCGGTAACCATAGAGTTAGGATCGGGCAGGGAGTGGGAATGGTGGCTGGAATGATTTCGGTGGCTGATACCATCAAGCTGTGTGAATCTGATGCGTTCATTGCCACTAGAGGGATAGACCTGACAGGTGACAGGAATGCATGGGACAGGGATGCTTCTCCATTGAACAGGCTTGGGATTCACTAACACATTTTGCCATGCTGACCTCTTTTTCCTGGACTTCATGCACATTGCCTTTATTTCAATTCCACAATATTTGTTAAGTATTTTCTATGTACCTATCCTTGTATTGGGTTCTGAAACTAATTAAATACATAAAAATATACTTCTGCTCCCAGGCACCTCATAGGCTTTTGGAGAAAACTGAACACATATATAATTTAAAAATACCATATGACAAGAGCTTGACTGTGTCTAGGTCTAGGAACTGATTTCTTGTCACATGGCTGGCTTGCAGAACTTTAAGACTATGTGACATGAGCAATTTATCAAATTTCACTGAGCCTTAGTTTGCTTACATGTAAAATGGAGACAATAGTCTGTACTTTATTGAATTGTGAAGTTTAAATGAGATAATATAGGTAAAGCTGCTCTGGCCAGCAGAGCAGTCAACGGGGACTCGGCCACCTGTCTGGAGCAAATGGGTGAGGGGGACAAGAGGCGCAAAGAATGGCAGCAAGACAATAAGTTCTGATCAAGCTGCAAAATTTTATTTTCGGGCAAAGACTTATAAAGGTGGGGAAGGGGAAGTGTATCGCTACTTGATTGGTGAGGGGTACACAAAGGAGCGCTTCTTGATAGGTTACTGCTTGCATGCCGGGGTACGTGTCTTATACTCTGATTGGTAGCCTGTGTTCGTACTCTGCGCATGCTCTTGGCAGGGGCTGGGCTAGCTGTAACTGGCAACAACAGGAACACCAACCGCTGTATCTTGTAGTTTCTGAGCAGCGTAAACCCCCGAGCTGATTGCATCAGCCGAAAGGCCAGATTCTGCCCAGTCCAGGTTCCCGACATAAAGCAATTAGAACACTGTCTGGCACATGGTATGAAAGTAACCTATAATGGTCCTCGCTGGTGTGGTTCAGTGGATTGAGTGCCAGCCTGTGAATCAAAGTGTCGCTGGTTAGATTCCCAGTCAGGGCACATGCCTGGGTTTTTGGCCAGGTCTCCAGTTGCGGGCACGTGAGAAGCAACCACCATTGATGTTTCTCTTCATCTCTTTTTCCCTCCCTTTCCCTCTCTAAAAAAATTAATAAATCAAATCTTTTTTTAAAAGTTAGTCATAATGATAACCTCAATTAACCTCATGATGGCTACTGGCAATATGACATGAGCAATCTGATATTTCAAGATCAACAGAAGGAGGAATGTATAGTCTAACCCTCCTTAGAACTTTAACACATTTATATACCATGGTAGTCAGAAACATACTATCAGGAAAGATGGGATGATTAACTTCTGAAAATGTGACATTTTATCTCAGAGTTGGAAGTGCTTTTCCACATGGGTCTTATATGACAGTGATGTTTTTAAAGAATAGGCTCCTGACATCCTGTGCTCTACATTCCAGGAGAAGTCGTAAATACATTTGGACACTTTCAGGACCTCAGAACAAAGGTTATCACTTTGATTCGATGCATCTGTCCCAACATTTAGCGCACACCAGGGTTACATTCAATTTTGATTTCCCAGGCTAGTTGTGAATTCCTTGAAGATAAAGACCATGACATAGCCATCTTTGATTCTTAGCCCCTGACATAGAGTCCTGTGTATAGTAAGAGCTCATCCATTGTCGACTGATTAAATAAACGGTGTTGGTAGTGGACATTGGCGTCTACCTCTCCAGCCTCCATTCCTACTTTGGGGACCTATTAGACATCCCACTAGCGGTTCAAATGCTCCAAATGGAGCTCCAGACTTAAGACATTACTCACATATTCTTTCTTTTTGTTTCAGTGATTAGTTTAGGAAAGGGCACATGATGTAAACTTGTCCAGAACACATCTTTGGATTTTTTTTTTTAATTCTCGAGAAAATACTCTCTCTCTTTTTTTTGGTGAATTTGAACATGGAAGGTTTTGTAATTCTTGACAGCCATCCTGTAATCATGAAGGCAGACCTAACTGTCACGGCCTTCAGGTTTTGTCTAGGCTCAGATTCCAGCATATTTGCAGGTACAGGGGCAGAATCTAGCTGAGGAGTAAAAAGCTTATACTCCAAAAAACTTACAATATTTTCTTTTTTTTCTTCTACACCAAGTTTAATTTTTTTATTTTATTATTATTAGTTTATTGTTTTTCTATTACAGTCATCCCGATTTTCCCCCTGTTGCACTCCCCTGCCCTGCCCATCCCCTACTCCCACAGTCAATCCCCTTCCTGTTGTCCAGGTCCATGGGTCATTTGTACTTGTTCTTTAACTAGGCCCTTCCCGTTCTTTCCCTTACCCCCCTCCTTTCTTAAATTTGTATTAGAAGAAACCTAGCCCATATGTATGTGGATGGATTCTAAGGGTATTAAATACCCTTAGAACAGATATAATACAGCTTTCATAGATTTTTGGACTTAATGCTATGACAGATTGTTATAGTAATAGTCCCCAGGGAATTAGGCCACTTTGGTTCCCACATGGCTCTCTGACTTTCTTTGGCCAATGAGACATTAGCAAATGTGATGCCAACAGAAACCTGAAAAGCACTTGCACACTGGGGCTTGCCCTCTTTTGTGCCATGTATGGACCATCTTTCATGTTGAAGAAGAATGGACTAACCTGATGGAGACAGATGGCTCAGCCAGTAGCCTGAACCACCTCTAAGACATGTGAATCATCTAAGACCAGCATCCTCCAGCCAATCTGTCAACTGATTGTGAATGCATAAGCGAGCCCATGTAAAGCAAAAATGGCTCCCACCAGCTGAGCCCAGCACAAATTGTTTAACCTATAAAATCATAAAAACAAATGATAAATGTAAGCCACTAAGTTTTGTTATACAGTAAGAGCTAGCTGAAACACACGCATTCTTAAACAGATAGGGGTGGCTCTACTGGCTTACTTAGTTGCCTAAAACCTGTGCTCGACTGTAGGCTATATCCAATGATATTCAATGGACAGAATTTCTCTGACATAATGTACAGGAAGAATTCTAAAGGGTTAGAGAGGTAGAAATAATGGAGTAATTTATCATGTGTAACCTGTGCATCTTTCCTTACCTTACTAGGCTCTGAAAGTGTCCAAGGAATATTCCCTTCACCATGCATTGAGAAATGCATTACCGAGGGAGCCAAGCAATCTTAAACATCTCCAGCCAGCTGTTCTCTGTAGGCCAGGATGATAGTGGGGAATGCTGTTATTGAGATAGGCTTCCTGAATTCAGTGGGTAAGATGATATCCCAGAGTGACAATCAGAATTTATTACTCAAAGGGGTCTCTGGTGGCAATTGACCCTAACAATTAAACATATGGCCAGACTGTCAAAGTATTATTTGATCTATGGAATAGAAGTTCTCACAGCTGAGAATCATAGCTTTTTCAATTCCCGGGCCTTATCAGTTCACAGATCTGAAACTCCTGGTTGAAGAGAAAGATGGGACCCCTTGAGAAAGGACCCTGCAATAATGCCGCAAAGACGTATGGTAGGTCTTCCTCCAAGCCATCCCCAAAGGGGCTTGAAGTCATTTACTAAGGTGTCTATGCATTGGGAGAAATGGAAATACCCAGACTTTTCAGGGACTCCTAAACACTACTCTGAAATGACACTAATGTTCAGGAACTCCCAAGTGCCACTGTGGTCCACTGGTCAAAATAAGGGCTTACGATAGTCCTCCTTATCTGTGGTTTCACTTCCCACAGTTTTAGTTGCCTGCAGTGAACTATGGTATGGAAATTTTGAATGGAAAATTTCAGAAATAAACACTTCATAACTTTTCAATTGTGAGCCCTTTTAAGTACCATGATAAAATGTCACCCCGACCTGCGATTTCCTGTCACACCTGTTGATCCTTTGTCCACTGTATCTGTTGTATTTGCTCCCTGCTGATTTGTCACTTAGTAGCCATCTCAGTTATAGGATGGACTGTCACAGTATCTCAGTGATTGTGTTCAAGTAACCTTAATTTACTTAATAATGGCCCACGAATAGAGTAGTGATGCTGGAAATCACTAGGACAACTAGGATCAACTAGGACATGCCAAATAAAACATGTAAAATGTGTCCTTTAAGTGAAAAAATGAGAACAATAAGATATTTTCAAGAGAGACTACATTCGCATACATTTTATTAGAGTATATTGACATAATTGTTCTATTTTTACTTTCTTAATTGTATTTTGTTGATTATGCTATTACGGTTTCCCCAATTTTTTCCCCTTTGCTCCAACCAGCCCCACCAACCCTTCAGGCAATTCCTACACCATTGTCCATGTCCATGGGTCATGCATATATGTTCTTTGGCTACTCCATTTCCTATTCTGTATTTTACATCCCCATGACTCTTCTTAACTACCAATTTGTACTTCTTATCCCTGCATCCTTTTTACCCATTCCTCTGACCCTCCTTCCATCTGGTAACCATCAAAGTGTTTTCTGTATTTATAATTCTATTTCTGTTCTGCTCATTTGCTTATTTTGTCTTTTGGATGTGTATTTATTGACACTTTATTCTTACAGTTTTGATCATGTTTTTCTTAAATAATTCCATTTAACATTTCATATAATAATGGTTTGGTGATGATCAACTAAGTCCTTTAGCTTTTCTTGTCTGGGAAGCTCTTTATCTGCCCTTTGATTCTAAATGATAGCTTTGCTGGGTAGAGTAATATTGACTGTAGGTCCCTGCTTTTCATGACTTTGAATATTTCTTGCCAATCCTTTCTAGCATGCAAAGTTTCTTTTGAGAAATCAGCTGACAGTCTAATGGGAACTCCATTGTAGATAACTAACTGCTTTTCTCTTGCTCTTCTGAGATTCTCTCTTTGTCTTTAACCTTTGTGATTTTAATTATGATGTGTCTTGGTGCAGGCCTTTTTAGGTGCACATTGTTTGGGACTTTCTGTGCTCTCTGGACTTATATGTCTATTTCCTTCACCATTTTAGGGAAGTTTTTTGTCATTATTTTTTCAAAAAGGCTTTCAATTTCTTGTTCCCTCTAATCTCATTTTGGCACCCCTATGATGTGAATGTTGGAACACTTGAAGTTATCCCAGAGGCTCCTTAACACTATCCTCATTTTTTTGGATTCTTTTTGTTGTTGTTGTTCTGATTGGGTATTTTTTATGTTTCTTTCTTATATTCTAAAACATTGATTTGATTCTCAGCTTCATCCATTTTACTGTTGATTCCCTATACATTATTCTTCATTTCAGTTAGTGTATCCTTCATTTCTGACTGGTTATTTTTCATGGTTTCCATGACCTTTTTTATGCTGTTGAAGTTCTCTCTGAGTTCATCTGCTTTTCTCCTGAGATCACTGAGCATCCACATAACCAGTGTTTTTAACTCTGTGTCTAGTAGATTGCTTGTCTAAATTTTGTTTAGTTCTTTCTCTGGAGTTTTGATCTGTTATTTCATATGGGCCATGTTTCTTTGTCTCCTCATTTTGGCAGCCTCCCTGTGTTTGTTTTGATGTATTAGGTAGAGCTGCTATAGTAGGTGTCCTCCTATAGAGTCCAGTGGCACAGCCTTCCATATCACCCAAGCTGGATACTCGAGGTGCATGCACCCACTGTGTGGGATATGTACACCCTCCTCTTGTAGTCAAGCCTTGATTACTGTTGGCAGGTCAATGGGAGTGATTTGCCCAGGCCAATCAGCTGCAAGGAGTAGCTGTGACCATTGACCACCAACCTCTGACCCCTGTGGAAAGTCAACTGTCCAGGAGCCCACTCTCCAGAGCAGGACTTACTTTAGCCAGCCTTTGGTGCCTGCTGAGTCCACCCCTTGAGTGTTTCACTTGCGGAGGTGATTGGTGGTGTTACTCTCACATGGTCTGTATTTGTCCCCTGGGTATGCTGGCTCTGGGGCTTCCTGGGGGGTGCAGGCCAAGGTCAGCCACTCCTTGTGTTCTGTCTGAGTCCACCTGGCATAAGCTACAAAGCAATCTGCAAATGTCTGATACTTTTGCTGGGTTTGGAGGTGCCCAAGTGAGGCCAAGCTATGAACCAAGACCAGCTGCTTCTAGTGCCCAGCCCGGGGTCACTTATCAAGAGGTATGGGGCTTGCTACGGTTAGATGCTGCTTATGTGAGAGGATTTAGGAAAATCTGAAGCATGAGGCAAGACAAGCTATTTGTATGGAAAAGCCGCTGGAAACAGCTTGGGTGGGCCTGGAAATTGGGTGGCATAGAGCCTCAGGGAATCACCAGAGTTGGGCAAACAGTGTGAACCAGGTTGATGGAAACTCAGAAATAGCACCCCCCTGCTGGCTCTGTGGGGGAGTTGGTGGGGAAGGGCTCAGAGAAGGAACAATGGCTTCTGTCAGCAGTACTATCTTGGAGAAAGCTGTCCCCCAGCTCTTGCCCTGATGCCTGACACTTCGTTTCCTCCTCATGTGCCTCTGGTGCCTTTCAAACTGTTGCTCTGGTGCTGGAACTCAAGAGGGAATGAGTCCAAATAAGTTTGGGGGTGGGCCCTTTAAGAGGAACTGCCAGGGAGTCCAGCAGTTTCTGTCTTCCAAAACCTAAATCCCCACTGGTTTTTATAGCCAAAGTTACAGGGACTTACCTCCCTGGCACTGGAACCTTAGGATGAGGGGCATGTTGTGGAGCTGGGGCCTCTCACTCCTTAGATATCCCTCCCAATTTTTACCTGCCATGTGTGGATGTGGGGCCAGCCTGTTGCGCCCCCTCTTACCAGTCTCAGTGTGGTTTCTTCAATTCTGTAGTTGGACTTCCATTCATCTTGATATCTGGTGGTTCTGAATAATAGTTGTTCTGAACTTTAGTTGTAATTTTAGTGTGGCTGTATGAGGTAAGCTGTGTTTACCTAGACTGCCATCTTGGCTTTCTCTTTTTAATTTTATTATTAGTTATTGTTGTTCATCTCCTACTGTGCCTGCTTTATACATTAAACTTCATCATAGTTGTGTTTGTGTAGGAAAAAACAGTAAATATCAGCACTATATGTGGTTTCAGGCATCCACTGAGCGCCTTCCACAGATAAGGGAAGAATAGCGTATAATGGCCAGGTGTTAAGTAGAGTTTGGGCCCAATTCCATTTCATCATCATGGGTCATTAAAAATGGTAATTAGCAAGACCAGTCAGCAACCTAGGTGTGAGCTTATGATACAATGACAAATTTGAAAACAGGATAGAAGATTACATGTTATAGCTATAGCTGAAATTCTGTACGTGTCTGGATGAAGAGCAAATACTGACAGCAAAAGTGAAAATACATTTCGATGACGAGATCATAGGTGATTTTTGTTTGTAGGCTCTTTCTCAATTCCTTAAAATTCTCCCAAATGCCATTTTTGCTTCCTCTGTAAAAGGTACTTTTTTTTAAAACTCAAAACTCATCTAGTTCTTTTATTTTAAAGATGGCCATTTAGATACTTTTTAACCAATCATACTGAGATCATAAAAAGTGTAGCCATTCTCAACATTATAATGATTCTCATAGCCAATCATGCATGAGGTAACTATTGCATGCAAGATGTCCTGCAAATGACAAAATCCCACAATTTCCCTGCTTTCCAGGAACTTACATTCCAAGAGGGAAACAGAACAAGTGCTGAAAGGCACGTGATTTAAAACTGAGAAAGAAGCTCTCCAGAGAGGAACAAAGAAAACATTGCTCTGCCCAAAGTAAGAGCTCATATTCAGTTGGTGAAAATCAGAAAATATTCACTGGCAGAACTAGCATCTGAAGGGTGGATAGAATTTTGCCAGGGAGAAGTGAGGTCCCAGAAAGGAGGTGTTCTGTGTAGAGGAGAGCCCGTACATGGGACTCAAAACCGATGCTGGTATAAGCTGGCTGGAAATTCCTTGGAAATCCCTTAGGAGTAGGATTCAGGAGAAACATTCTGCAGCTCTGATAGGGTCTGGGCACTGTCTACTTAGCAAAGGATAGTGGCTGGCACATAGGGGATTACCAATGATCCCCTTTAGATATACACACATGCACACACACACACACACACACACACACATATATTTGGATGGTTCATGGGTCAACTAATGCCTTGAGTTTCATGGCCCCATCACAGATACAAAATTTAACATTAATAAACTGCTGCTGCTGCGCCCAGTTACCCACCCCCAACCCCACCTTGACATACACACATGGGATCCCACAGGATTTCTATAGTGCCAACAATCAAAGGCCTTGACTAGCTGGTTTCACAGACGTGGAAACTAAACTACTCAAGGGTAAGTTTAAAGTCACATACCCCAAGAGATGGTTATCTTGTGGTTACATGGGAGAGTGTTCTTTGACGTCAGAAGTGTACACTAACTCAGCCAGTGCTGATATTTCTGAATGGTTCAGGAAAAAAAAAAGATCTTTGTATACTTAGAAATTTGGGGTAAGTTTGAAATTATTTTACAATTTAAAAAGTATTTAAATATTAAACCTTAAAAATAAAATCTGATATGGCACTTAAAAAAATAAAGTCATATAGAGGGCCAGGAAATAAGCCTTTGTTTGGGGCTTTGACCATTATGGCTACTCATCTGAGATCCTTGCAGCATAATTGCATGCCAAAATTTTAAAATGTGTATCATTGGTTTCCAAGGTTAATAAAAAAACCCCAGAATTTATGGAAAGAAAGATGTAGTTTAGAACAACAAAAATCACCATTCAACATGGTGCCATTACAGGTGAAATAAATGCTCTGTGATTTAGACCTCACAAAAATGCTCAATGACTTTTCTCCACAATTTGTAGTTGGCCACTCTGTGCACTTACATGCTTCCTGTTAATTAGAACAACTCAAATGCATTCAAGATCCTGGTAACCCATAAAACATGTCAATTATGGCTTGACTTTGTATAAAGTCTTGTCTGTGAGCTGAGAGTCTTGATAGGTTTTTCCGGTACACAGAGAGAACAACATATCAAAATAACTCTATTGGCAATCTGTCCCCTTCTGTAACGAAAATTTCCACTAATCTCTGCTTCGGGAAATTGCTTTGGAATTCTTCAGCCTGACAGCAGGAAGGAGCCTCAGGACACTCTCTGGGGTCCAGGATCCAAAGCAGTTATTTTCTAAAGTGCAACAGTGCTTCCTCAGTCACAGGCTGCAGGCATGAGAGCCGGAGGGCTGCCTGACTTCCTCTAAGCACGCCGTGGCCAGGGGCTGACTAGTCTTGTTGCAGTCTCCAGATTAAAGTGCTGGGTCATACAAGGCATGTGAAAATTACAAACATGTTCTGTGGGCCAGAGGATTCTCATCCAGGGTCCAGAAGCTTCTTGAGGATGTCCCATCAACTCACCTCAGCTCCGGAGACACAGGCTCAAATCTGAGAAGAAAAGTCCACAAATAGGAAAATTACTTTTCTGATAAGAAAATAAAGAACTCACAAAACAGATTGAAGTGAAACAGAAAGTACTATAGGGAAAAAAGCTCATCTATTTGGAGGCAGCATGGTTCAAAACCTTTCTTTCTACCCCCTCTACCGTTGCCCTAAGTCCAAGTCTTCAACCTCTCTCTGCAGACCTGTCACAGAGCCTTCTTCCCTCCATTCTCTGGACTGCAGACAGCTCGGTGCTGCTGAAGCACAGTTCACAGGGCTCCCCTATTCGGAATTGTTTATACTTCCTCACTGTGCCAGCTATTTGTTTGCTCCCAGAGACTCAGCCTCCGCCCTGCTCTATGCTGCTCATGTCCCAGGAGGATGACACTGTGGACTTCAACACTGGGTTCTCTTCCCCCGGGCTTTCAACCCATTCTTTTCCTCAGCCTAGGAGAGAAAGGAGATTGCAGTGGGTGCAGAGTGAGGTTGGGGTACGTCGTATTCCTCCTCAGCAACGTCCCAGACAGTTTGCAGGTTGAGTTTATCCCTCTGTTCAAGTCTGTAGCTCCTTGCGGGTGTCCCTTTCCTCTTGCTGTCCTCACCAGGGTTCTGGTAACTGCGCCCTTCTTTTTCTGCTTCAGGCTTAGGGATAGTTAAGCGTTTCCTGCTTCTGTTAATTCCAGAGTATTCAATATCTCTTGTTGACCTTGCCTGACCCTGCTCAAGCCTTTGTAAATAGTAAAAACTTGTAAAATGCTTTGTCACCCCTTCTGTAAACCCTCCATTTCCTGCTGAGACCTGACTGAGGCATCCACGCCCAGTGTGTAAAATCTAATCTCCTTTGCCTGAAATTCATGGCTCATAATCTGGCCCCCAGAAGTCTTTCCTGTAATGTTACACTTGGCTCTTTTCCAACTAGGATCTCATGCCTTTCCCTACAGATCCCCCACATCTCCCTGCCTCTCCGCCTTATCTCCTATGTCCCCTCTATCTAGACAAAGGGCTCATGCAAAAACAAACAAACAAACAAACAAACAAACAAACAAACAAACAAACAAACAAAACCTCACAGAGACTGGATCAGTTGCCAGGGGGATATACAGATAGCTGATGTCTTTTATTTTAACTTTAACACGCCAGTAAGAACAGTTTTTTGAGTACCTTATCTGCAACACTCAATTGTATGGATCTTGGATGATTATTGTTGTACTTAACTTATTCTTACCATTCCCAAATAGTCTACCTGACACAGAATCTTGAGAATAGCAGATATTTGATACATGTTTGAGAGTGGATGAATGAATGAATTAGTAGCATTATACTGGGAATAACAAGACATTGTGTTTTTCTTTTCTTTTTTTAAGTATATTTTATTGATTAGGCTATTATAGTTGTCCCAGTTTTTCCCCCTTTACCCTCCCCTGTCTGGTATCCCCCTTCCCTCCAGCAATCCCCCACCTCTAGTTCATGTTCATAGGTTGTGCATATAAGTTCTTTGGTTTTTCCATTTTCTATACTATTCTTAACCTCCCCCTGTCTATTTTGTACCTACCAATTACGCTTCTTAATCCCTGTACCCTTACCCCATTCTCCCCCTCCCCCTTCCCACTGATAACCCTCCAAATGATCTCCATATCTATGATACTGTTCCTGTTCCAGTTTTTGCTTGGTTTTTGTTTTTTAGAATAGGTTGTTGATAGTTTTGAGTTTGTTGTCATTTTAATGTTCACAGTTGTGATTTTCTTTTTCTTAAATAAGTCCCTGCAACATTTCATGTAATAATGGCTTAGTGATGATGAACTCCTTTAGTTTTTTTCTTGTCTGGGTAGCACTTTATTTGTCTTTCCATTCTAAATGATAGCAATGCTGGATAGAGTGATCTTAGTTGTAGTTCCTTGCTTTTCATTACTCTGAATACTTCCTGCCACTTTCTTCTTGGTCTGCAAAGTTTCTTCTGAGAAATCAGCAAATAGTTTTATGGGAACTCCTTTGTAGGTAACTCTCTGCTTTTCTCTTGCTGCTTTTAAGATTCTCTCTTTATCTTTAACCTTTGGCATCTTAATTATGATTGTCTTGGCGTAGTCCTCTTTGGATCCAACTTGTTTGGTATTCTCTGTGCTTCCTGGGCTTATATGTCTATTTCCCTTGCCAAATTGGTTTTAATTTCTTGTTCTTCTTCTTTTCCTTTTGGCACTCCTATGATTCAGATGTTGGAGATGTCTCAGAGTCTCCTTCTCTCCTTGGTTTTGTTTTTTTTTTTTTTGAATACTTGTTTCTTCATTCTGTTCTGGCTAATTTTTTATTTCTTCCCTGGGTTTCAAATCATTCATTTGAATCCCACCTTCTTTCCCTTCACTATTTGTTCCCTGTGGATTTATCTTTCACTTAGTGTAGACTTCATTTCTTTTATGCTTTTGCCATACTCAGCAAGTTCTCAGAGCATCCTTATCACCAGTGTTTTGAACTCTGCATCTGCTAGGTTGGCTACCTCTGTTTGGTTTAGTTTTTTTTCTGGGGTTTTATTCTGTTCTTTCATTTGGGCCATATTTCTTTATCTCCTTGTGTTGGTAGCCTCCCTGTGTCTGTTTCTGTGTATTAGGTAGAGCTACTTTGACTCCGTCTGAGCACACCTGTTAGGTTATATAGGGCAGAGCCTTAGGTATTCACCAGGGTGTGGTAACCCACTTCACCACTTTGTGGCTTTGTATGTGGGGGAGGGGTTGGCAAGGGGACAATGCTGCTGCCTGGCTGCTGGAGGCTTGCTCAGCACTCATCCCATTTCCTGTCACTTCACCCACTTCCCATACGTGACTGGCACCTGTCTAGCTCTTGCCCTGGTGGTGGTTCACAGAGTGGGTGGGTCTGCATACATTTTAGGACCATGTGGGCCCTTTAAATGGACTCTCCTGGGAAACCAGCAGTTTATTCCACTGCCCCAACCCCTAGTGGTTTTTATAGCCAGAAGTTATGAGGCTTTATTTTCCTGGCACTGGAAACCTAGGCTGCGCAGTCTGTCCTAGGGCTGGGATCCCTTGTTCCCAAGGTATCCCTCACAATTTTTATCCACCACACATGAATGCGGGACTCCTGTTCCACTGGTTGCTGCCTTGCAGCCTCTGCCTAGCCACGGCTATGCCATGTCCTCTCCCTGTTGGCTCCCCGCCTCTGCCCCTCCTACCCATCTGGATGAATATGACTTTTTAAAAGCTTTGATTGTCGGACTGACACACAGTTTGGTTTTCTGACAGTTCTGGGTGTTCTTGTTTTGAGGTTATTTGTGATCCTTCTTATGATTGTACAAGGAGGCAAAGTGTGTCTACCTATGCCTCCATCTTGACAAGAAACCCTGTGTTTTTCTTAACATCCCTTAGCTTCAATCTATCTCTAAAATGAGGAAGTCAGGTATGTAGGCTCTAACAAAACACAGCTTGATGACTAAAATAAATCTTTTTTTAAAGGCAGCATGATATATACCTATGGCATCAGAATCCACGACTACAGTTTTACTGGTTGACAGCTTGGTTGCTTGTGTGAGAGCAAGAAGCCATGAGTCCAAATTGTAGCACAAGTGAGTGAGGTTAGCTGCAAGAATAATTTACACAAATGGAAGGGCAATGTGCTCTATACAAGGACTCAGGTGGCCTTAGTTCTACCACTAAGTTATAAGATGACCTTGTGCAGTCACCTCATCTTTTACATCCTTGCAGTATATATTCATCCCTTCCAGGCTGGCTGGGCTAAAAATCTCTGAAAGACAACTAAGACATTGGTAGGTGTCATTGAAAGGGCATATAGTGTTTCCCTTCTTAAAGTTGACGAGGGCCCAGTGAAGAGTGTTACATAATACATCTGACTCCAGGATATAAAGAGCTGAAGTGGTAGGGGGAAGTAGTTAAAAGGGCTTCAGAAAGTTAGTTCTTTATCTAGTAAGCATCTTTGGGTAACTAAAAGTGATACATTGGAACAGTTAAAGATGTATCAAACTATAGACAAAGTTCAGGAAACATATAAGAAGAAATCAATACATAGCTCCATAACATAAAGATAATTATGGGCATGTTAATGATTTTGTTTTACTTTTTCAGGGGAGAAAGGAGGTGTGGTAGGTATATTAAAACCATTTTTAGGACTTCCGGCCAAGATGGAGGCATAGGTAGACACACTGTGCTTTGTTGCACAACCAAAAGGACAACGACAATTTAAAAACAAAAAACAACTAGAACTGAGAGAAAATCGAACTATATGGAAATCCAACAACCAAGGAGTTAAAGAAGACACATTCATCCAGACCAGTAGGAGGGGCAGAAATGGGCACACGGAGGACTCTCAGCAAAGCGGTGGTGGAGGACCGGGGTAAGCAAGGCAGTGGCTTGCAGACCCAGCGCCAGATTGTGGAGCATGTGTGCAAGGCTACAGTGGCAGCTGATGGAGCGGGCAGTCCCACATTCGCGTGCAGATAAACCGGGAGGAACAATTGGGAAGTGAGACAGACCACACAACCCAGGGCTCCAGCATGGGGAAATAAAGCCTCGACCACTGACTGAAAACACCTGTGGGGGTTGAGGCGGCAGCGAGAGAAACTCCCACCCTTACAGGAGAGTTCCCTGGAGAGACCCACAGGGTCCTAGAACATACACAAGCCCACCCACCCAGGAATCAGCACCAGAAGGGCCCAATTTGCTTGTGGGAAGTGGAAGAAGTGACTGAAAGCCAGCAGAGAGTGGAGCAGGTGTCATTGTTCAGACCCCTCTCAGACCCCTTCCCCACATACAGAGTCACGATGAAGCAATGTGGGTTCCCCTCCCAGGTGAATATATATAAGGCTCCACCCCTCACTAAGTAACAAGCACATCAAGACAAAAAAACAGGCCCAAATGAAAGAATAGATCAAAGCTCCAGAACAAACACAACTAAGCGATGAAGAGATAGCCACCCTATCACATGCACAGTTCAAAACACTGGTGATCAGGATGCTCACAGAATTGTTTGAATTTGGTAGCAAATTAGATGAAAAAATGAAGGCTACACTAAGTGAAATAAAGGAAAATGTACAGGGAATGAATAGTGATGGGAAGGAAACTGGGACTCAAATCAATGGAGTGGACCAGAAGGAAGAAAGAAACAACCAACCAGAAAAGAATGAAGAAACAAGAATTCAAAAAAATGAGGAGAGGCTTAGGAACCTCCAGGACATCTTTAAACATTCCAACATCTGAATTATAGGGGTACCAGAAGGAGAAGAGGAAGAGCAACAAGTGGAAATGTTATTTGAACAAATAATAAAGGAGAACTTTCCCAATCTGGCAAAGGAAATCGACTTCCAGGAAGTTCAGAGAGTCCCAAAGAAGTTGGGCCCAAGGAGGAACACACCAAGGCACATCATAATTACATTAGCCAAGATTAAAATGAAGAAGAGAATCGTAGGAGCAACAAGAGAAAAGGAGACAGTCACCTACAAAGGAGTTCCCATCAGACTATCAGCTGATTTCTCAAAAGAGACCTTACAGGCAAGAAGGGGCTGGAAAGAAGTATTTCAACTCATGAAAGGCAAGGACCTACATCCAGGATTGCTCTATCCAGCAAAGCTTTCATTTAGAATGGAAGGGCAGATAAAGTGCTTTCCAGATAAGGTCAAGTTCAAGGAGTTCATCATCACCAAGCTCTTATTATATAAAATGTTAAAGGGATTTATTTAAGAAAAAGAAGATTAAAAACAGGTATAGTAAAATGACAGCAAACTCACAACTATTAACAACCAAATCTAAAACAAAAACAAAACAAACCAAGCAAACAACTAGAACAGGAACAGAACCACAGAAATGGAGATCACATGGAGGGTTAGCAACAGGGGAGTGGGAGGAGAGAGAGGGGGGAAAAGGTACAAAGAATAAGTAGCATAGATGGTAGTTACAGAATAGACAGGGGGAGGTTAAGAATAGTATGGGAAATGTAGAAGCTAAAGAACTTATAAGTATGACACAGTATGACACATGGACATGAACTAAAGGGGGGAATGTGGGTGTAAGAGGGTGTGCAAGGAGGAGGGGAGTGAAGGGGGGAAATGGGACAACTGTAATAGCATAATCAATAAAATACATTAAAAAATAAAACCATTTTTTAAATAGAGCAATAATGATGTGGTAAGTATACTTTCATATCTTACTTTTTTCTTTTTAATATATAGAAAGCATTTTCCCATGTTATTAGTCCTCAGAAACAGAATTTTAAATGGTAGCATATGGTCTATTGAGCAGAGAGTTATATTAGTCAGGGTAGACTAGATTATGCTGCAATGACAAACAACTCCAATATAATACACAAAGGTATATTCATGCTCATGGTCCATGTCCATTGTGGCTCAGCAGGGGCCTCTGTTATTTGTAGTTACTCAGAGACCCAGGCTGATGTAGCAATCACTAGCTCAAATGTTGCTTGTTACCACGCCAGATGTAAAAAGAAAATATGGCAAAGCACACACTAGCTCTTATACCTTACACGCACACTACCCAGAAGTAATACACATCGCTTATGCTTACATTTAGTTGACTAAAGCAAGTCACATGACCACACTTAACTACCAATTAATTGCAGAGAAGTACAAACTTATTGTGCACACAAAAGCAAGAGATCCAAGAAATATGTGAAATAACACTAATGACCACCACATCCATAAAGGACAAGGATGAGAATAAGCTACCTCTTTGGTCAGTTAGTTTGATCCGAGTCTTTTTATTTTATACTGTTAAATTCTTGAAGACCCATCTGGGGATATTGAGAAGTCTGGATTTCCAGAAGAGTAAGAATAGGCAGCACCTTCCCCAGAGTTGCTCAGAAAGTTAGGGGCAGAGCCATGGAGTGGAAAACCCAGTCCTGAGCAGCTGTTATTTTAGCTTCCAAGCCCTGCTGGGCGCTCCCACAGTAATCCCATCTCACTTAAGTCTCTGGTCAGTGAAGCAAAACCAACAAGCCCTTCCCTGCTTGCAAAACCAACAAGCTCTTCCCTGCTTAAGGAGAAAGGGACAGTATTTATCTGAATAAAGTCTTATTAGAAGTGAGTGCAATGGACATGTTCTGGGCAAGTCCCAAGATTCCATCTCCCATGGCAATGCTAAGTAAGAAAGTGAGAGCCCAGAATGGCTTCTGAACAGCCTGGAACTCAACACTGTCCCAACACAGTGTTTGGGGGTGAGGCAGAGCTGTTGTGGCAGAAAATGGGTATGGGAGAGTGAGGGCCCTAAGCTGGTTGGGCCTAATTACTTTCTAGTGGGGCCTGTCCTCAGACTTCAGGAAGCTAAGGTAGGAGTGGGGTGGCATTAGATCATTTAGTACGGAAACAAGTACATCGACTATGGGGGAAGGTAGAAAGCCAGGAAGAACCTCTAGGTCACGAGTCAGCAAACTTTCTCTGTAAAGGGCCAGATTGTAAAAAATTTAGATATATTGTAAACAATTATATATCTCCCATAACATAAAAATAATAATTATGGGCATTTTATTAGAAGTGTGTGTATATTTTATATATGTATATATAAAAAGTACACACATACTTGTCTATTGGAATTATTCAACTCTGCCAGCAAAGGCAGGGAGAGGGTGTGGATGTTTTGTGGGGTGGGGGAGGGCACAATTAGCATGGCTTTGTTTCAATAAGATTTTTTTTTACAAAAACTATAGGCCCCCTTTTAGTTGATACATATCGCCGAATAGTAGAGTTAACTCTGGCTGATTCTCATTTAAAAGGTGCTTAACAAAAATACAATATTTCCTAAGATGTAATGGGCTTTCAAAGGAAGAGAAAGGCCCTCACCTACTTTCTACTGATTTATAATTTAGTACTTTGGAAACTACAGATGTTAATTGTGTGAGCTTTTTACCCAGCTAGATATTATAATTAATACATTTATTTTCCTTTAATAAATTATGCCATACAGGACATTAATGTTTCTAACCTGGTCCCATGAACCCAATTTTACTAAACCCAATACCTGTTTTCTTAGGATAAGAAAAAACAATTTAAAAGTAAATGACAAATCAGAGAAAAACTTATAAAATATATAGCAGGCAATGGGTTAACTGTAAGGAAAGGCATATTAAAAAGATATACAAAAGATGTACACAAGCAATTCCCAAAGGAAAGCAAAACCTATAAATGTATGAAAAATGTTTTATCTCACTAATAATTTAAAATGCAAATTAAAATAACTATGACTTACAATTTTTAAATTAGCAAAATTTAAAAACAATACCCTGCGCATTAGGACAACTGACAAAACTAGTTCTTTCATATGTTGCTAGTATAAATAGGTACAACATTTTAGAGGGCAATTCAGCAATACATTTTGAGCCTATAGTTTTACCCCAGTAATTCTACATCTTAGATTTTCATCATATGGTAATAATCATAGCTGCACATAAAGATTTATATATAAGGCTATGAATTGTGATAATGTTTAAACAACTAAAACATAAAGTAACTATGAGGTAGGTACTAAATGTCCAATAGTAAGGAATTAGTTTGATAAATCCTGGTATATGTGTATAATAAAATGTCATAGAGCCATTAATTATATTTTTAGTACATAGGTAATACTAATAATATAAATTAAGTAAAAAAAAACAAGGTACAGATATTATCATTTAATTTCATAAAAATTTAAGTATGAAAAATATTAGAAATTGAATAGCAATATTCAATATTAACCATGGTAATCTCTATGCAATGGGTTATAAATAATTTTTAATTTCTTTATACTTTCTATACTCAGAAAAAATATATACATAATTTTTTAAATGTTCTAAAAATTGTTATATGTTAGTCTTTTTTGAGTTGGCAGATGCAAATAAAATTAAACAAGATTTATCTTTTGGCAGTGAGCCAAATTTGGCCAAAATCGGTTACATTTTTAAAAAATTTATCATAGAATAAACTACTGTATTTTTTGGACCATAAGATGCACCTAGGATTCAGAGAAAAATAAGAAAAAAACATTTTGAAGCAAAAAATGTGGTAAAATATTTAATAACATAAATAACATAATATTTCACCAATGTAAATGTAAACAGAACTCAGCAGCAGCATTAACAACCGTTATCCCTCCCAAATTTGGGGAAAAACAAAACAAAACAAAAGAAAAGTGTGCGTCTTACAGTCCAAAAAATGCGGTGAATGAAGCATAGACAAATGGGCATTAAGACAAACATCAAATACCCAATAGTTGCATTAGCCTTAATATCTCACTTCATTCCCTTGACCAGGTAGATATAAAATATGGACAAATGGAAGGAGCCAGAAATATTGCTGTGATCATGTGCATTGAGAGTGGTATGCACTGTGTGTACAATGCAGAGGAACATAAAGAGGGGTGGTCGGGGAGACAGCTCACAGATTGAGCAAGGGAGTAAAGTGTGGTACATAGGTTTGGGCTCTGGACCTGGATACCTGGGTCCATTTAAACCTAGAGAGGAGGTGGAACTTACTTAAGAGTATATATCCAGCTCACAGAAAAACTTGAATCTAAATCTCCTGAATTTTAGTTATGATTTTTTAAAATAAAAATAAATATTTCAGGCATAAAACAAAGTATAGAGAATAACACAATGGAACACCTGTATACTCATCACCCAGTTTAAGAGGTTAAATGTGGTGTTTATCATTTCCATGCTGTTTCTGTACTCTTACTTCACATGACTGTTACCATAAACACTGCTTAGCAGTTGTTTGCATGTGTTTAAAAATCTCTACTATAGTCCTGGCTGGTGTAGCTCAATGGATTGAGCACCGGCCTGCGAACCAAAGTGTCACTGGCTCGATTCCCAGTCAGGGCACATGCCTGGGTTGCAGTCCAGGTCCCCAGTAGCAGACACAGGAGGCAACCACACACTGATGTTTCTCTCCCTCTCTTTCTCCCTCCCTTCCCCTCTAATAATAAATAAATAAAGTCTTTTGTAAAGAATCTCTGTAATAGGCCGTATGTTGCCTATATCTTTCTGCAATTGTCTTGCCTCTCAACATTATATTATTCAGATTTATCCATCTCAAAAATACTTCTGGTTTTTGTGCTTTCATTTTATCATGGTATGGTTTTATTCATCTATTCTCTTATTGGTTCATATTTGATTATGTCTAATTTGTTGCTGTAATACATACAGTACCAAGCATATTCCAGTGTGATTTCTATGACGTCTGTGGAAGTGGTCCTGACCTCTTGACATTACACCACATATTCTCAGGTAAGTGAGGCAGAGAAGGGAGCTTTACTCTCCCGCCTCTCAGGCTCTCCCTTCTCCGGGTTGGAAAGCACGGAGGGTGACTATCATTGGTTGAAGGCAGACAGGAATTAGTCCCATTACTTTAATTTGATTTTTGATTAAGATAGTTACTTTATTTTCAATTTTATATGCCATTAAAAGAGAGTGTGCAATTTTTCTGTTTATAAGGAGCTGCATTGATTAAAAATGGTTCTTATATCGTGTTAATCCAGAGAAGTCACTCTAAAATAGTGCAATATTCAGACAGTGTGGCAGGCTACAGGGTGAAACATGCAGGATGACAGCAAGCCTTTGAGCATTTCTCAGTTCCCCAAATAGGTGCTCTGCCTTTGTCACTCAACTCATAAGCTCATTCCTGACTATTTTCTCTCTGGGTGAGAGATTGCGAACTGGCCACTGACAGATTCAATTAGCCCATAGGCATATTTTGTTTGGTTTGTTCGGTATTTGAAACACTTTCAGCCAGCATTTAATAACTAAGACACTTTACGTAAAAGTCTAAATTCTTATCTTCTCTGGCAATGTTAGGCTAGTGAAAAAGTGACAGGGAATAGTCTCTCCAATGTGTTGCTGTCCCCACTTCTCCCTATTTGATTACACTAGGCCTTTTCCACTCATTTCATCACCTGCCTGGCCCTGGTGGGCATCT
Source organism: Carollia perspicillata (assembly GCA_004027735.1). Taxonomy (NCBI): domain Eukaryota; kingdom Metazoa; phylum Chordata; class Mammalia; order Chiroptera; family Phyllostomidae; genus Carollia; species Carollia perspicillata. The sequence continues at coordinate 26,804 of PVKM010002095.1, read as the reverse complement.
GAGTTTACCACCTCTCCTCTCAGGCCTTTCGCTATTTCTTCCTTATGCTGAACAGCTGAAGGAGTCACTTATATAAAGACTTCAAGCTAATGAAACTCAGACTAGGGTCTCTCCAATAGAAACTCAACTGTAGACCAAGTAGACCAATTTACAGGAAAGAAGGATTTTTTGTTTGCTGGGAAACGGATGTTTCAGTCAGGATTGCTAGTGTTGAAATTTCTCTGAGCCAAGAAAATGTCACTGCTGATTCAGAGTTCAGTGTAACTTGACCTCAAGCCCAGGCCTGTGCTGCATTTGTTTCCACCTTTCTGTGCACAGGGATGAGGAACAGGGACAGTTCACATTTTCACAAATGGCTTTCAGGGAAATGGTGAGGGAAAGGGAGGGTATAGGAGCCCATTTCACTCCTTTGAGTCCTATTTTGTGCCTAGGAGATGCCATAGCTCATGTTTAAGCCAGACACAGACCCTGTTATTTGAAGATATACTAGGGCTGTTTTCGTAATTGGTGCCTCTGGAGTTTGGGGGATATATTCAGCAAAATTTTACAGTGAGTAAGTCTGAATATTCTGAGTAGTTGATACAAAATTATGTAGGAATCTCTATGATTTGCCTATCATCATTTTAGCGAACTCATGAACTCATGTGTCACAACATGTGACTTTTAGATTATAGAAGGAGAGGCAACTTTCCCAAGAAAGCTAAAAATAGCCATTTTACAACATGACCCAGGACTGTCAGCCCCAACAAACAGCTTTTCCACAGTCTAAGCTTTTCACCCAACCAGCCTGAATGATTTCAACAACCTTGCTTCTCCTGACCTGCAGATCACATCTGCTTTCTTCCACAAATTCTAGCTCCAAGTCTGTCAACCTCATGAAGAGACTTCTCTTCCCTTGGCATTACCCTTGACCCACTGCCCCCAACTTAATAATTACTGCAAAAACAATAGTTGTTGATTGCATCATAGCTGAATATCTTCCCTTTGGCATTAAATTTTGACCATGTTTCTAAACACATGACCTCACACGTCCTGTGCAATGTTCTCTAGGAGTCTTTGGCCACACAGACAGACCAAAGCTACGTAATTGTTCTGTACCCATACGGCAGACACCATCTTTGTTCTCCAAGAAAGGTGTGGAACAATGCAACCTCGTGAGAACAATTAGCTGAAATGTCACTGAACAGGAAAATTTTGTACAGGCCCAAAGTATTTAGTTACCCTTGGTGCATTAATAGAACAGTGGCTATTTCTCAATGCAAGCTGGGAGAAAAAAATAGGTGAAGAAGAAAAGTCATGACTATTCAATAGTGTCATTCACTTCATGCTTGTTTGTGGTGACATATCTTTTTGTGTTTAAAAAAGGAAAATCCCAGTGATGGAATAAAATTAATGACACAATTGTTCTGTTAATAGGCTAAAAGATGGAAGAACAAAAGTAAATTGAAAACAGACTAGCAGTCAAGATGATGTCATAGGTTAACACTGTACCCACATCCTCCTATGGATAACCACATCAAAATTACAACTAAACTACAGAACCATCATTGACAACCACCTGAAGTCTTACTGAGGAGAAGCCCTATAATAAGGATATAAAGAAAAAACTACACTGAGACTGGTAGGAGGGACAGAGATGCAAATGGGCTGGTCAGACCCCCATGTGTGGTACGTATTGTACAGAGCAGGTTTAGCATCTGTATCTGCCAGGTAATCCTTTAGACACTGGAGATATATTGGTGAATAAGAGAAACACAGTCCCTGTACTTGTGAAACTTAAAGACTCGTAGATGAAAGAGAACTTGACATTATTTTTGTAATAACATCAATATCACCCTGGAGCCCTAATATGTTGAATAGTTCCATTACAGGGAGATGGTAATCAGAACCTTTAATGGACTGACAACATCTGCACTCCCAACACACCTTGGTGTGCAGAGTTGGCCACTGAGGCATAGGTGGATAAATCTGTCTAGGAGCCAAGGAGCTTTCTGAACAGAAAGGGACTAAAATCAACTCTCTCTGATAAACTGAGAAGTTCATAAAAGTAATGGCTCAAGAGAAGGAAGTTAGGACTGGTTCCCAGGCTCGCCATACAGGCTGAGAGCAGAAGAGGCTGGCTGGACACAGCTGAGGCTCAGGCAGGAAGGCCCTCCTCTCTTATCAGCCCCAGCGGGTCCTGCTTTGGGTGCAAAGCCAGAGCATGTGAGGGGAGCCTGGAGAGTTGTCATCTTGCATCACTCTGATCTGTATGGGTACTGGATCAGCAAGTGTACCTTTGGGTGGTGGATGGAGACACCTGGAGGGAATAGGGATGTTGCATGGCAGGAGTAGAAACAGCAGCAGCTTAAAAACAGGGCCCTCTGGTGACCTGACCTAGCTCCCCATTAGCCTTATGGGAAGTAGCACTGGCCCTGTAGGCTAAGTAAATCTCCTGGAAGTTTGTGGGAGGTGAGGAAGTACCTGCTGTAAGAGGGAAACATTGGAGTTCTTACTAAGAGGGACAGGTGGGTGCCTGAGGAATTAATTGGAAAATTGAAAGATATGCGATTGCATTTATACCTCACTATTAAAACAGATCCTACATGTGCAATTGTGTGCTGAGTATATTGAAAGAAGTAGGTGGTATCATAGCATCAGACAAGGAGATTTAATGTAATTGGTGGGGTGAGGGGGTAGATTCAGGGGAGGCTTCATGAAATATAAGCTTAGCTGAGATTTAACGGTTGACCCCAACTCTGGTGCACAATAAAAAGAAAGTATTTTAAGAAGAACAAATAGTATGTGAGAAAAAACTCAAACTCAAACTCAAACTCAGGGGCATGTCTTTTAAGACTAGAAAATCCTGTATGGCTAAAGCTTGGATAGCAAAGGTGATGGTGATCAGTACAAAGCTGGAGACATGAGTCATACCACCCAGGGAACAACAGGAAGCCATGGAAGAAATATAAACAGAGGAGAGGTTATAAATTTGAGAATTTAAAAGGCCATGCTAGCTAAAATTAAAAATCAACCATAGTGGAAGCAGCAGGAACAGATGCAGGGAGCTGAGTTAGGAGGCTTCTGCTCTCGTCCAGGTGAACTCAGCTGTAAAATGTTCATTTGCATGTCACTTCCCATTTTACAGATAGAAAAATCATCTTGAAGAAATTAAGTGATTTGTGCAAGACCATACAACCAATAAATGGCAGCATCACGTCCAGACCTAACCTTCTGAGCCTGGGTTAAAGCTCTGTCCACAGTACCAGCTGTTCTCAAACTTTTTCCGTCCCCCGTGAGTTCATGCACATGGCCACTGCGTTTCCACACTGGTATCCGTGTATCTCCTATGTAAGAAGGCAGATCCCAATGCATAAGAGTTAGAGAGGGGGTTTAGTATAAAGACAACCATTGTTTCAATCTCATTCATTAAAAACAAAAAAGGAATCATTTGCAAATGTATTCATTTAACCCTTAGTAACAAATGTCTCCGCCACTACAGTTGGCACCTGAGCCTTGCACCCAGGACTGGAATGAGGGTGAAAGGAGGATTTTTTTCCTGCTCTACTTTTGAGTATAATTCCATTTCATTCTCCCAAAGGGAGTAGTGAGAGAAGGCTCTGCTGCTCATTTCTGTAGTGTCTAGAGGGTTCTCAGCCCCAGGCCTGGAAACTTGGTATAAAGCTATTTCTGAGAGGTATGTGTGAGGGAAGTGAAAAAAAGAATGGCAGAAGATACGAGTCTATTGAGCTGCATCTGCTATGACTCTCCGGTCACAGATTTGCAGAAGTGATTCTGTTTAGTCAAAGTTCTGTCAAAGGACATTGTGATTCCTCCTTTATAGTGAAGTGCCCTTGACCTACATGTCTGTCATTTTTCTCTCTCTTTTCTTTCTTATTCCTCCTTTCCTCTCTGTTTTTTCCCTTCTTCTCTCCCCCTTGTTTCGACAATAGCTCCTTGGGTTCAACAGTAGGGGGATTTAGTTCTTGGGTTCAACAGAAAGCGAATGCATACATATGGCAATGGGCAAAAGTAGAGTATGACAATATTTCATGGCAGGTGGGAATATAGAAGTTAGACTATAAAAGCAGGAAAACGACCACTTAAAATTCCCCCAATTCTCAAATAGTGACCACTCGAAGTTCCTACTGAGTTACTCCCAGATGTCATTTCTTTTTTTAAAGACAAAGTCAACTTCCAGTCAAGTTGGAGGCATTAGCAGACATGGCTCGCCTCTTTACACAACCACATCAAAATTACAACTAACTATAGAACAGCCATCACTCAGAACCATCAGAAACCAAGTTGAATAGAAGTCTGACAACTACGGAATTAAAGAAACCATATCCATCCAGACTGGTAGGAGGGGTACAGATTCAGAATGGGCTGGTCTCACACCCATGCATAGTGGATAAATATTCAGGAGGGATATCTTGGGAGTGAGGAGTCCCAGTGTCACACCAGACCCCCAGCCCAGGGTGCCAGTGCCAGGAAAATAAGTTCCCACAACATCTGGCTGCAAAAACCTGTGGGGATTGGGTTGGTAGGAGAAACTTTTGGAGTCCCAAGCAGTTCCTCTTGAAGAACCCATACACAGACTCACCTACTCAGACTCACTCCCTCTGAGCTCCAGGATTGGATTACCAGCTTGAAAAACACCAGTGGTATACAGGGAGAAACTGAAGCATCTGGCATCAAGGGGAGCAGAGGCCACTCTCCCTTTTCTAAACCCCCCTCCCCCACCACAGATCTGGCAAGCTGGTGCCACATCTGAGACTCCATAAATCTGGCTAACACTGTTTGACCTGCCCTGGAGATCCCCAGAGATTCCATCCCAACCAAGCTGCTTTCCCATATGAATGGCTGGTATTGGTTCATAATTTACAACTTCATAAATCCCCACAAACAAGCAACAGCTGGTCTCAGTGAGCACCAGGCCCAGCACTAGCAACAGCCAGCCTAGTTTCATAGTTTGGCTTAGCCTGCTAATCTCCAAACCCAGCACAAGTAGCAGCCATCTTAGATTGCTCTGTAGCTCACGAAGGGAGACCCTGGGCAAAACACAGGTGGGGACTGACCTCGGCCTGCACCACCTGGGAAAACCCAGGGCTTGCGTACCTAGTGGACAGCTACAGACCACATCAGAGCACTACCACCCTGCCCCTGCACCGCTGGTCCTCCATGGAGGACAAAAGTTGGTGGTCAGCGGTCACAGCCAATCTTTGCAGCTGGCTGGCCTGGGTAAATCCCCCCCATTGACCTGCCAATGGTAATCAAGGCTCAACTACAAGAGGAGAGTGTACTCAGCCCACACAAAGGGCATACCTTGAGTACTCAGTTTGGGTGATAGGGGACACTGTGCCACTGGGCCCTGCAGGACACCTATTACATTAGGCCACACTGCCAAGATACAGAGTCAAAGCAGCTCTACCTAATACATAGAAATAAACACAGGGAGGCTGCTGAAATGAGGTGACAAAGAAACATGGCCCAAGTGAAAGACCAGATCAACACTCCAAAAAAAAGAGCTAAATGAAATGGAAATAAGCAATCTATCAGATGCAGAGTTCAAAACACTGGTTATAAGGATGCTCAAGGATCTTAATGAGGACCTCAGCAGTGTAAAATAGATCTAGTTAGAAATGAAGGATACACTAATTGGAATAAAGAACTATTTACAGGGAAACAACAGTAGCATGGATGAAGCCAAGAATCAAATCAATGATATGGAACATAAACCAAAAAAGGAACCAAAAAATCAACCAATCAGGACAAGAAGAAGAAAAAAGAACCCAAAAAAATGAGGACAGTATAAGCAGCCTCTGGGACAACTTCAAGTATTTCAACATTCGCATCATAGGGGTGCCAGAAGGAAAAGATAAAGAGCAAGAAACTGGAAATCTATTTGAAAAAATAATGAAAAAATTTCCCTAAGTTGATGAAGGAAATAGACATGCAAGTCCAGGATGCACAGAGAGTCCCATACAAGATGGATGCAAAGAGGCCCACTCCAAGACACATCATAATCAAAATGCCAAAGGTTAAAGATAAAGAGAGAATCTCAAAAGCAGCAAGAGAAAAGCAGTTAGTTACCTACAGGGGAGTTCTCATAACATTGTCAGCTGATTTTTCAAAAGAAACTTTGCAGGCTAGAGGGGATTGGCAAGAAATATTCAAAGTCATGAAAGCAGGGACCTATAGACAAGATTGTTCTACCCAGCGAAGTTATCGTTTAGAATCAAAGGGTAGATAAAGACCTTCCTAGGCAAGCAAAAACTAAAGGAGTTCATCATAACCAAACCATTATTATATTAAATGTTAAAGGGACTTATTTAAGAAATAGATGAAGATCATAACTATTGACAATAAAATGGCAATAAATACATACCTATTAACAACTGAATCTAAAAACCAAACCAGACAAACAAGAACAGAAACAAAATCATGGACACAGAGAGCATTTTGATGGTTGCCAAATAGGAGGGGGCTTGTGGGGGAATGGGTGAGAAAGTGAGGGGAATAAGAAGTACAAATAGGCAGTTACAGAATATTCATGGGGATGTAAAGTACAGTATAGGAAATGGAGTATTCAAGGAACTTACACTCATGACCCATGGACATGAACAATGGTGGGGGGATTGCCTGAGGGAGTGGGGTGTGTTGGGTTGAGAGTATGCAAAGGAGATAAAGTCAAGAGAATGATAAGAGCATAATCGATAAAATATAATTAAAAAAACACAGACAAAGCCATGTCAATCTTGGGAGGAGCTCATGGGATGCTGGAAAAGTGAGTTTATGAAAGCACCAAATAGGACTGGTAATATGTGGGCCAGGATTCAAACGAAGTAGGCGAGCTCTGTCCTTGTTGGTTGCAATAGGAGTGGGAAGCTGCTGAAAGACCTCAGGGCACCACCAAACAGGTGCTTTCCCACCCCCAAATGGCCTCACACACTTTTCTCCTTTTCTTACCCAACTAGGAGAATAAGATTCCTGAGGGCAGGGAGAAGGCATAGCCCAACTCATGCCAAGAATGAGGAAAGAAGAGAAGAGAACCAAAAGAATCATCATCGAGGATCCTGGCATCCTCCCACCAGTGAACTCTGACCTCGTGGCTGTCCAACGTTGCCAAAATAACACCAGTCTTGTGAGGCCGACGGCACTTCTCAGTTCAAAGAACAAAGCAAACAATTCCTGCCACAGGAACAAAACGTTCCTTTTAAACATATTCCATGTAGGGTTTTAGATCACTGAAGATTAGAGCCCTTTTTTTTTTGAAGGAAAAAAATGTCATCAAAACAAACCCAAAGCAATTCACAAGCACTGAGTGGATTTAGTGTGAAGCTGGGACGCCGTAGGCCTGTGGTGCAGAGCAGAGCCTCATGCTGCAGACACCCAGTCCACATGGTTACCATGAATAAAAGTCACTTACCTTTTCTGGAATAAAGCTTTCGGCAGAGTCGTTTTCTTAGGATTATTATCATTGTAGCTATGACGATTAAAACAATGATAAAGGAAGGGATGAAAATATGAAGCAACGAAGGTGGAGGGACGCTGGGTTCCATCGCACCTGGGTAAAAGAAAAGCACCAGAATCAGGTACATGGTAGCTTAGAGGTAAACCAACAAGGTGGCTTTCCGAGTCAGTTATAGACAGCAGGGCCAACTTACATTGAGCATTTATTTCATGCTAGTACTGTCCCGGGACACTGTATGTATTAGCTCATTTACTCCTCACAACCACCCATGAGGAAGGCTCTGCTGTGATCCCCATTTACTGGTAAAGTGAGGCCTAGAAAACTTCCCCAAAGTTATCAGTAAGTGACAGAGCTGATATGCAATTCAAGCTGTCTAGTTCCAGATTCCATGCTTTGCATCACTCTGACCTATCTATCATCTTCTTTGTCTGTCTATCTATCTATGTATCTACCTACCTACCTACCCACCTACCTATCACCTCTCTCTTTCCAGTTGGAGTATCTCTCAGCCCAAAACTGCTCCCCAGTCCCCTGTCAAGCACTTACGGCGCTTAGAATCTATATCATCACTTATTCAATTTTAAGAACTTACAGGATTCTTTAAAAATATATACAAAATATTGTACATAGTGTTAATATACAAAACCCAGTCATTGTGAATTACAGTAACTAGTCCTTTTCTTTATTCTAGCTAATCGAGGTCCTGGCACTGAAGAAAAGATGAGTTTAGTAGAGAGGTGGAAGAGAAGAGTAATTTTGGAGCCTGGGAAAAACCTTGTAAAGGAGAGCTCTGGATATCTAAAGGTTAGAATGAGGGCCCCAGACTGACTGACAAAGGACAGGGTTGGAGGGGGCGGTTCGCTACAGAGCGATGGTAGGGGACCAAGGTAAGCTGTACCTTTTCCAAAAGTCTGATTTTTGCCTCATGGAGTAACTTACACAGAACAAACATAACAGCCTGGCCCTAGAAACACCTGACAAAACAGCTCAGGAGGCAAGGCTCAGTTCTGCCAACTGCCTCCCCCCTCCCCCAGCAGTGCCTTCTGAGAACCTTAGACAGTTTCAGCTGAGAAGGGAGGAGGCATTATGTAATCTGAGACCCTCATCTCAGAGTTGAGAAAGTAAAGCTCAAAGATGCTAAATACTCTAAGGCCATCACTACTAAGTAAATGGCAAAGCCAGGACAGCAAACCCAGATCTGTCTGATCCAAAGCTCATGCCCAACAGATATTTGTCTGTATCCAACAGAGTGTGGTGAACACTAAGGAGAGGTCCCTACCTCAATGCCTTTATGCAAACACTTGTCCTGTCCAGGTTCTCTCAGAGTCCTTTCCACACACAAAAGCCTACTCATCCCTGAAGACTTTCTAATGTTGAACATCAATAGGATACCAGTCTGCTTAGACTGTAAGTATTTGAAGTGCAAAGACTTTATCTAAGTCACCTCTGAATCCCCCATAAAGCCAACCCCCAGCTATGTGAATGGTGTGAGTAAGCATTTGTTGGACTGAATTGACCATCTAGTCCATCTAACTCAATCTTACTTCTCATTGGTTGCCTGGTGGCAGACTGCTGCTTATTCCTTAAATCCACTCTCCTTTTCTTCCCCGGTATTAGCTAGGTGTTAGCTGGACAATGTTTCTCAGAAACTACATTCTAAGCCTCCTCGGTAGTTAGGTGTGGACATGTAAATTAACTTCAGGCCATGTAAATTAACTTCAGGCCAAGAGAATGGATCTTCTGCGTCTTGACCTTAAAACATCAAATATGTTTCTTTTTCCCTTCTGAAGGTGAAACAAAGATGTGGCAGTGACCCAGCTTTAGCAATTCAATAGGGATAACACCTGGGAAAATGATAAAGCAAGATAGAAAGAACCTGAGTCACTGAGTGACTGTATGGAATATGGCCACTTACCTGCTCTGAACCACCTTCTCTCTGAATATTAGGTGAGAGAGATACACTTTTATCACGTTAGAGTCTCTACATGTTGAGGTCTTTTAGCCCATGTCCTAATACATATTCTTCTAAATAGTTTTCTAATATTTGCATGCTACTTAACAATATGATGCTGTAATGGGAAAGCTACCTGTTTTATCCTTACCCACAGTCCTACCACGCACGAGGAAGCCATGCCTCTTGCTAAAGGTGCCATATTCTTTTTTCCTGTTTCCATCCTTTCTGAGTGCTGAGGACTTTATAAGTGTATTTCATTTCATCTTCACCATAATCCTATAAGGTACTACCATCATTTACCCCATTTCACAAATGAGAGACAAGAAACAGTTCTAGGGTGGCTCAAGTTCTTAAAGCTAGTAGGTAGCAGAGAAGATTTGAAATAAAAGTTTATCTGACTTCAGAGCCCAGGCACTTGACCACTGCCAGAGTCACTGCCAGGCCTCCTGGAAGGGCTTCCCTGGCAGCCCTGTAAGAATCTGTGTTCTAGTCCCACTGTATTTCCTATGAAAGTACAACAACTGACTGAGTAGAAGAAACTGTTTCAAAAGGAAAATCATCTCACTGCTCCTTAATTTCTGATCGAAAGTTAGGATGTTCAGTCATCATCTTAGAGTTCTGGGAGCACCTCCCATGCCCAGAATTTCATTGCTGTTATTTGTTTGATTCATTGACTTCTGGAGAAGCTTGTGGTGGGTCAGAGAAATCAGGAGTGAGCTGCTCAACTTATGAGAAACAACAGAAAAGGAACAGTCATAACACAACAAAATGCTTTTGAGAAATAGAAGCCAGAAATGCATGTGTGGGAGGATGTGTGACTTTTGGTTATTTTGTTTATTTGTACCACAAGCTAGTGCATCGTTTGCCTGTTCAGACCTGCCTGTCCACACAGTCTGGCTGTTGGGGTAATGGGTCTGGGATCCTCTAAGACTAAGTCTTCAACCCCTTAATCTGACATTTATTGAGCACTTATTATGAGCAGAATACTCTGCTTTTGCTTTAGTCTGAGTATAAAGAAGACTTGTATGAAAATTAAAATGCCTGGAAAGTAAAATAGCAATGAAAGAGAAAACATAAGAACAGTCACAGACAAACAAAGTGGTACAATTGGTCTTAGGAGGTGCAATGAGGGAAGACTGCTTGTATCCAGGAGTTTCCTGAGCTGCTCTGGGGATAGGGTGGGCTTGAGCTGGTGAATAATGATATTTTATGTGGCAGAAAGTGCCTGAGCAATGAAGTCATGGAGATGGGAGAGGGTCAAGCAAGTTCAGAGGGGACGTGATGAGGAAGGGGAGCTGACGACAGCAGAGGATCCATGTCAGGGGATAGTAGGGCTGGGAAAGATGGGTAAATCTGGGCTGAGAATTTCTGATTGCACGAAGATTTCTCCATCTCCCTGCTGGTTGCATTCATGAGCAATATCCCAGGCTTTGAGCTGACTCTGCAGGCCGCTCCGACAGCTGTTGACTATTCAGTCAGCTATGTTGACTTCAGTCAGATAGGGGTTATCTTAGTTCATTCTTAACTTCTCATAGCCTCAAGACTTCCAGAGAAATTATCAGTCTGCCCTTCCACTTCTCTATCATGAAGAAAAACTCTGATGTAATCAGTAATGCAAAGGGCAGATTCTAGTCATTTCCAAGTTCATTCTACCCAGGCCCATATTTCTTTGTGGAGATCCTTATATAAGTGTTGTTCTAGAAAACCACATTTCATCTAAAGTATTGGCCTACACTTAACCAGGCATTCCTCGCATATTTAAGCTCCTGTTGCCCACATCAACGTTGATGATGTAGCCTTATATTTGCTTTTCCTTTTCTCCTCCTAAACAACTCATTTCTACTCCTCGGAATCACTAGCTGAATTCTTGCATGCTAACAAGTCCTTTTCATAGGCTCTGTTTTGTCTAACTAAGACAAAGTATAATGACAGCATAGTAAATGTTCTATAAAGCCAAATTATTCAATACTAGGGACTGTTCTTTATTCTGAGATGATAGTATTTGTGTGGTAGAATAATGGCTCCCATCAAAAACATCCATGTTCTAATTCCCGAGACCTGCGACTATGTTACCCTATAGCGCAAAAGGACTTTGCAGATGTGATTATATTAAGTAACTTGAAATGGGTAAAGTATCCTGAATTACTGAGTTGAGGTAGGGGGCCAGCATCTACTGTAGTCACAAAGGTCCCTACAAGGTAGAAAAGGGAGGCAAAAAGTCAAAGAAAGAGATGTGATGACAGAAGCAGAGGTCTGAGTAATGCATTTGCTGGCTTTGAAAGTGGAGGAAGAGCCCATGAGCCAAGGAGTACATGTGGCCACTAGAAGCTGGAAAAACCAAGAAAATGAATTCTCCCGTAGAGTCTCCGCTATCCTCCTGACACCTTTGACTTGAGCTTGGTGAAGCCCTTTTCAGACTTCTGACTCCCAGAAATGTGAATTAATAGATTTGTGCTATCCTAAGCCCACAAACTTGGTGGTAATTTTTTACAGAAGCTATAGGAAACGTATATACTTGGTGATAAAATGAAATGATTGTGATACTAGAAGTTAGTTGCTCTTGTTGGGCAAATAAATGTTCCGACCTGGTACATAAAAAATGGTCAGACTTCTAAAATCTGAAATTTTGCTAGTGTAGGAAGTGCAAAAGTACAGGATTCAGCATAGTCAGTGAAAGCTCTGCAGGATTTTGTAAGAAGTTAGTTTTCCTGTAAGACCCCCAAGCCATGCAGCTGGCGGCCATGCCAGCAAAGTGATATTCCCCGTGCTGACTTAGGACACTGTGCCTGAGTCAAGTGATAAGCCTTTGTGCTGGGAATTTTCTGTTTCCTCTTCTGGTCCATTATGTACACTTCAACACTCTGCTCTGAGCTCTGAGAGATTGATCTTTGTGGAACTTATCAGTGGACTCCCTTGTTCTCGAACTTCCAGCTGGGTTCAGCCAATGGGGGGCTCCAGCAGGAGATCGGAGGGTGGGAGGAGAGTGAGGTTAATGTATTCATTCACCAGCTCCCACCCTTTGGAGTTGCTGTGGGCAACAACACCCTCCCACTGGAGGCCACAGTTCCTGTGAAGAGGTGCGCTCCCCACAGCTCCCTTCTCCAGGTTTTAGTCACCTCTCCGATAGTGGTAATGGCTCCCCCATCATAGAAGCCCCGAGGTCTGTCACTATCCTCAAGAGTTCCTCTAAATCCTGACCACAACTTCATAAATAGTCCCTTCATTACGTTCTCCTCAAATTACTCATTCTGAGTGTACCATCTGTTTCTCACCTGAACCCTGACCGACAGAGTCAGGAAGGGCAGGCAGCTCTTACCTGGAGAGACAATGATGGCTGATGTAAGCTCCTTCACATTAGCATTCCAGAACTCACAGGAGAAGTTTCTGTCAGGGAGTGGCTTTAGTCGCAGAACACTAGTCACCTGGTAGAGGCCGTCAGAAGTCTCCATGTGGCTTGTGTTGGCAGAAACATTGATATTTGGCCAGGATACTTCTGCCAGGGGATAACCTTTAGCCTGGCAGGTGAGCTCTACCTCATCTGTCCTTGGGACCTGAACCACTCGAGTGTTTATTTTCTTGTAGGAAGCTGGACAATAGAAGAAAAAAAATGAATGTCTTTCTTTTCTGATTCCTGTAGAGCTCTGTCCCCGATGCCATATAAAATAAATGAAATGATCATTAACAATATTACATAATATTGGCTTTAATTTTTAAAAAACATTTCTTTTGTCTCAGATGTTATGCTATCCTACACACATCAAATTATTTAATTTCTACAACAAAAGTGGCATTGTTGATATTCCCAGTTTGTGTGGGAGGTAACTGAAGAGTCAGGGCTGGAAACTGGTGGAGCCGATGTTTGCACAGTGGAAGGAAGTTTGGTTTCTGATCTCAACAGTGCTTTATTCTACCACAGTCTGTGCACTCTTACATTACTGCACATTATCTCACAACTGAAAACTAAAGGAAAAGGATGCATAAATACAATTACTAGCTAACCCCATATCTCACTTTAGAGTTTTTCCTTATATCTTCAGGAGAAATTCTTCTTTCCACTTCCCCCTTGTTTCTGTTCTCTTTGAGATTAGGAGGAGGAAAAGTAAAGACCTAGATTATGAGTATAGTCAGAAATTGGGTGTATTTATTTATTTCTCTCCAACATACACACATATAGAGTTCTGTGCAGTGTATGCTGAGTGAGTTAAGCCAATATGGCTCCCTGCCCTCAAGAAAACAGACCTAAAATAGACACAGGTGACAAGAACAAGGACACAAAGACAAATTGTCCAATTATCTTAGATGGTAGCTAAAAATAAGTATATATTAATATGTGCAGATACCAGGAAGTGTGAAAAATAACCTGTTGATTTTTGGAGAAGGGAAGAGGGAATGAGCACTAGCTTTTATTAAGCAGAAAATACTTCCTAAAGAAACAGAATTTCAATACAATCTTTGAAGTAAAGATCAATAGATGGCACATGTGTGATGAAACTTATTTTTCCTTAAATTGTTGGGAGGAGTATAAATGGGCACAAACTTTGAGAAGCAAATTTACATGAAAATAGTGATAACAGCTCTACAGGCCAAAAAAAAAACAAACAAACACGTATAACTTCCTAAGTGTTTTCTAGGTACTGAGCGTCATGCCCTGTGCGTTTACTCTCTGCAGGGGAGAGAATATTCATGCTCCTCTCCAGTTCCTGCCCACTGAACACCTCCCCTGTGTGTCCCTAAATTATGAGTGGCTAATTTGACTATTATAACCAAAGACACTCACTGTGTCATGCATGGGTCACTGGAGAGCAGGTTGACCACACCTTCAAATGCTGTTAAAAACCTGTGGCCCTCTGTTGAAGTTTTTGTCTCCATATGGCAAAGCATACGCAGCTGGGCCTGCTGGCCTGCCTGCCTCAAAAACCTCTGACATCTCCCCAGCTCACAGTATTCCAGCTCCTGCTGGTGAATGGTAGATGGGGCAGATCTTATCCACGAGGCTGGGTGGATGAGTGACCTCAAGGTCTGATCTGCAAACCTGGACTCCTACGTTAAGGTGAAGGAACAAGAAAGAAGAGGCCCCTGTTCTAACTCATGTTCTCCAGTGTAATTACCAGAGAAGCCCCAAAATTGGGAGCAAGGAAAGGAGAAAATCATGTGTTCATCCAGCTATTGATGTAAAAATTGGAGTTCATTTCCCATTTGGTATTGATTCTTGTGTATATATAGCTCACAGTCTAGAATGTGGAGAGGAGCAGGGGTGACCTGACTCCCTCCTCTTCACATACATATGTCATTTACACTACACAAGGATCCTATGAGAGGTAAAATTCATTCCCATTTTGTACATAAGAAGACAGCTGACTGGGGTAGTTGGGGAGAGAAACTCATCCTTTCTGAATTCTGCATTAGATTCTCAATGAAACTGCAAAAGTCTGGGGATGGAACAATATAGAAGGGTATGTTTTCCTGGGGGCCTTAGGAGTACTCAGAGCTAGTACATGAGGAGAATCAGGCTCTGAACCAGCCTACTGAAGCACTTGAGCTGGCTAGACTCACGAGTCTCCTTGGGGCCAAATTTTGATCTGTCTCTAGCAATGGAATAGTATCTCAGTCATGCATTCTGAGTACTCATTTTATCTTTTATTATTTATCGATACTTTCCCTGCTTGGTACAATAATCATTTTATTCTGTTATATTGTAAGTTATTTCTGAAGCTGTGGGTCTTAGAGGGAGATGGAGGAGAATAAATAGACTCATAGGAGTTGCGTTATGTGGGTGAAGCTCTGGTCTGCTCCCACAGGGTAGGTTGGGATAGGAAGTTGATCTTCATGGCCAAGTTGAAAGGTGATTTCAGAGATATGAGGGTCAGGAATCAGGAACTGGGCTAAGGCTTGAACTTGGAGATATATCAATGAGAAAGCAGATGGGAGAGGTGTTCAACTAAAAAAATCAGCAAGTTTTGGGGTGGAGACAGGAGACCACTTCTATATTTATACAACCAAAGCCACCTCCACAGCCTCTTTTCTATTTGGGAAGTGGCTAAAATGGAATCATTATCAGCCACACACAATGGGGAAGCTGGATTGGGGGTATTATTCTTAGGAAAAGATGAGCAAATTTTAGAATTTCAGAGGTGGGAGTGGTTTGGAAATTCAACTAGCCCAACTTCCTGCTTAAAGAGAAATATCTTCTCTAGCAACTTTGCTAGTTAAATACTTTGATGATTGTTTCACTTGCACTTGGAAATAATGTATATTCTGCAGTTGTTGGGTATAAGTTTTATGTATGTTGATTAGGTCAAGACAGCTGTGTTGTTCAACTCTTGTATTTTCTTTTTTGTTTGTTCAATCAATTATAATAGAGATGAGTTGAAGTCTCCAAATATGCCCGTGGCTTTGTTTATTTCTCCTATTAAGCCTGTCAATTTGTGTTTTATGTATTTTGAAGCTGTGCTGTTAGATGTACATACACTTAGGATTATGTCTTCCTGTTGAATTGTCTTTTTTAGCATTATGAAATATCCCTTTTTATTTTTAATAATATTTCTTTTCTAATATTAGTAACTTTCTAGATAACTAACTTTTCATTAAGTACCTCTATGAATGGAAGCTCCCAGTTCAAGAAGTAGTCTTTGCCACAATTAGACAATAAGAAGTTAAACTTTCACTGGAAAAGTCATCCTCATGCCAAGTCAAACTTTGCCTCATGGTAGCTTCAACCATGGGTTCTTGTCTGGTTTAGTAAAGCAACATGTGGTAGATCTAGTTGTTGAGAACATTGGATTCACATTCTGGAAGGTATAGGCTGGTTACATGACCTTCAGGTTTTTCATTTATAATATAGGTACAATAATACTTATCCTTAACAGGAGTGTTAGAATGATTAAATGGGTTATGTGCCTAAAACTTAGTAAATACTCAATTAACATTAGTAATTATTATTACCTCATCCATATGAGAAGACAACCCTTCAGGTATTTGAGGATAATTGGTGAGACTCCATATAGTCTTTTCACCTTTAGATAAGACATGTGACTTTCTTTCCTTTTTGAATATCTTTATTTTTCATTAAGCTATAATGGAGCCATAATATTATATTTGTTTCAGGTGTACAACAAATAATTTGATATTTGTATGTACTGTGAAATGATCACCATAACAAGTCTAGTTAATATCCATCACCACACAGTTGCGATTTTTTTTCTTGTGAGATTATGGTGATTTACCCTTTTATTAACTTTCAGTTATCCAATACACTATTATCGACTATAGTCATCATGCTTTACATTACAATAAGTTACATCCCCATAACTTATTTTATAACTGGCAGTTTGTATCTTTTGACCCCCTCTTAACCCATTTCCTGCCTCCAGCAACCATCAGTTTGTTCTCTGTATATATGAGGTATTGGGCGGTGGTTGGCTGGTTAGCTGGTTTTTAGAGTCCACATATAAACGAGATGATGTGTTTTTTGTCTTCCTATGTCTGACTTGGATAGTTAACTCAGACATTAAGGGGGGGTAGTTACAAAACTGTTGATTTTGTATTATCAGGCGAAATCACCAAATGAATGAAAAGTCAATAAGAAATATATGACTGTTTAGGCAGCTTTGATTGAGATGAAGTAAAACAAGGTTGTAAGAAGTATGGGATGTTCTGAAAATTTCTACACATGGCCTCTCCTTTGGGAAGATGTCATATTTAAAGGTTTACTTGCAGTTCTTTGAAGTAACTAGCTGTTTAGTCATTAAACAGAGGGCCCATAGACACATGAAAAAATGTGTCAATATCACTAGCCATTAGAAAGATGCAAATTAAAACCACAATGAGATACCACTTCACACCAGTGAGAATGGCCATCATAAACAAGTCAACAAACAAGTGCTGCTGAGGTTGTGGAGGAAAGGGAACCCTAGTGCGCTGTTGGTGGGGATGCAGATGGCTGGAATTTCCTCAAAAAAGTAAAGATGGGCCTGCCTTTTGATCCAGCGATCTCACTGTTGAAACTATATCCTAAGAATCCTGAATCATCAATTCAAAAGAACCTATGTACCCCAATGTTCATAGCAGCACAATTGACAATAGCCAAGTGCTGGAAATAGCCTAAGTGCCGATCGGTAAATGAGAGGATCAAAAAACTGTGGTACATTTACACAATGGAATATTATGCAGAAGAAAGAAGAAGGAACTCCTACCCTTCACGATAGTGTGGATTGAACTGGAGAGTATTTTGCTAAGTAAAATAAGCCAGGTGGTGAAAGACAAATGTCATATGACCTCACCTAATCAAAAACAAACAAATCAGAAAATTATAGACAAAACACAAAATTATTGTGAACTTTTTCCTGTTGTAGATTATTAGCCAGAACTACTTTTAATTATATTTTATTGACTATGCTATTACAGTTGTCCCAATTTTCCCCCATTTGCACCCCTCCAACCAGTGCTCCCTATTCCCTCAGGCAATCCCCACACCATTGTTCATGTCCATGGGTCATCGGTACAAGTTCTTTGGCTACTCCATTTCCTGTACTGTACTTTACACCTCCATGACTATTCTGTAACTACTTATTTCTACTTCTTAATCCCCTTACCTCTTCACAGATTCCCTCACATTTCTTTCCCTTCTGGCAACCATCAAAATGCTCTCTGTATCCATGATTCTGTCTGTTCTTGTTTGCTTAGTTGTTTTTTAGATTCAATTGTTGATAGATTTGTATTTTTTGCCATTTTATCTTTCATAGTTATGATCTTCATTTATTTCTTAAATAAGTCCCTTTAACGTTTCATATATAATAATGGTTTGGTGAAGATGAACTCCTTCAGTTATTTTTTATTTGAGAAATTCTTTATCTGCCCTTCAATTTTAAGTGATAATTTTGCTGGGTACAGCAATCTTGGTTGTAGGTCCCTGCTTTTCATAACTTTGAATATTTCTTGCCAATCCCCTCTAGCCTGCCAAATTTCTTTTGAGAAGTCACCTGACAGTGTTATGGGAAGTTCCCTGAAGATGACTAACTGCTTTTCTCTTACTGCTTTTGAGATTCTCTCTTTATCTTAAACCTTTGGCACTTTGATTATGATGTGTCTTGGGGTGGGCCTCTTTGCATCCATCTTTTGTGGAACTCTCTGTGCTTCCTGGCTTCATCAACTTAGGGAAGTTTTTTTTCATTATTTTTTCAAATAGATTTCCAATTTCTTGCTCTTTCTCTTCTCCCTCTGGCACCCCTATGATGCAAATGTTGAAATATTTGAAGTTGTCCCAGAGGCTGCTTACACTTATCCTCATTTATAAAAAATTTTCTTCTTGTTCTGATTGGTTGATTTTTTGGTACCTTATGTTCCATATTATTGATTTGATTTTTGGCTTTATCCACTCTATTGTTTCCTTGTAAACTGTTCTTTATTTCAATTAGTGTATCCTTCATTTCTCACTGGAACTTTTTTATGCTGCTGAGGTCCTCACTAGGATCCTTGAGCATCCTTATGACCAGTGTTTTGAACTCTGCAACTGATTGCTTATCTCCATTTCATTTAGTTCTTTTTCTGGAGTGTTGATCTGTTCTTCCATGTGGGCCTTGTTTCTTTGCGTCCTCATTTTGGCAGCCTCCCTATGTTTGTTTCTATGTATTAGGTAGAGCTGCTTTGACTCTGTATCTTGGCAGTGTGGCCTAATGTAGTAGGTGTCCTGTAGGGTCCAATGGCACAGTGTCCCCTATCACACAAACTGGATACTCAAGATGCTCCCTTCATTTGGGCTGACTACACTCTCCTCTTGAGTTGAGCCTTGATTGCTGTTGGCAGGTTAATGGGAGGGATTGAACCAGGCCAGTCAGCTGCGAGGACTGGCTGTATCCACTGACCACCAACCTCCATACTCTGTGACCAGCTGTGCAGGATTAGGGTGGTGGTACTCCAATGTGGTCTATAGCTGTCCAGTGAGTGCACCGGCTCTTGGGTTCCCAGGTAGTGAAGGCCAGGTTCAGCCCCCACCGGTGTTCTGCCTGAGGCCACCCTGAATGAGCTATAAAGCAATCAGATGGCTACTACTTGTGCTGGGTTTAGAGATTCTCAGGCAAAGCCATGCTGTGAATCTAGACTGGTTATTGCTAGTGCCAAGTCTGGGGCCACTTAGTGGGAGGTATAGGGGCTAGGGCCTCACTGAGGCTGGCTGTTGCTTGTTTGACAGAATTTAGGAAGTTGTGAAGCATGAGCCAAGGCCAAGCATTCATATGAAAAAGTCACTGTTAACAGCCTGCTTGGACCCGTTAAGATGAGTGGAATGGAATATCAGGGGATTTCCAGGGTAGTGCAAACTGTTTTAGCCATGTTGACGGAGTCTCAGTTGTTGCACCCATCTGCCAGCTCTGTGGTTCTGTTGGGGGAAGGTTCAGAAAAGGAGCGATGGCCTCTGCCTCTCTTTCTGTCTAGGAGAAAGCTGTCCCCTGGCCCTCGCCTTGATGCCTGACATTTGAGTTCCTCCCTGTATGCCACTAATGCCTTTTAATTTTCTATACCTGTACTGGAGCTCAGAAGGAGTGAGTCTGAGTAAGTCCGTGTGTGGGTTCTTTAAGAGATACTGCTTGGGACTCCAGAAGCTTCTTTTACTGACTCAGTCCCAGCTGGTTTTTGTAGCTGAAAGTTATAGGGACTTATCTTCCTGGCACTGAAACCCTGGGCTGGGGAGGCTGGTGTGGGGCTGGGACTCCACACTCCCAAAATTTCCCCCCTGAATTTTTATCCACCACATGTGGATGTAGGACCAGCCCATTCCGTGTCTGTGCCCCTCCTACCAGTCTGTATGAATGAGGTTTCTTTAATTCTGTAGCTGTCAGACTTCCATTCAACTCAATTTCTGATGGTTCTGAGTGATGGCTGTTCTATAGTTTAGTTGTAATTTTGATGTGGTTGAGTCAGGTGGCGAGCCATGTTTACCTATGCTGCCATCTTGACTGGAAGTCAAATCATGTCTACTTTCATTCATTTTCACAGGACATTATCGCCAAACCCAGTTCTAGTTACCAGTCTTTCTCTTCACTTTATTTTTCCCAATGTAACATGAGCTATATTCCAGATACTATCTAAACAGTACAGAGTATAGTGTGACTAATCTCCTATGCGCTAAGTGCACTTAAGGCCCAAAACAGGGTTTTAACACAGCCTAAGGTCATAAGATCAATTTTGTTAAATGAGTGAACTACTGCCCATCTTGGCTGGCTTGAAGAGACCCTTTGAAAATTGGAGAGTATCTCCAGGTGACTGAAGACCACCAATCATCCTTTGTTGGCCCTGTGTCAACAACTACTAGTTGTTAGTCTATTATAGTTATAGTTAATTACATATTATTCAACCCACGTTTTACTACTTTATGAACAAGTTGTGTGCTGTGTGGGTCCTGGTCATGTTTGTGCTCAGATCCATCCCTCCACTTTACTTTGCTTATTGTTACAGAAAGGCTGACTTTGCCAGCTGTGTATTCCAGGTTCTTGACAGCCAACAGGAGCATGGTGGGAAGAATGTAGGATAAGAAAAAGGGAAGAGTTAGGGTATTTCTCCTGTATGCTGTGTGCTACAATGGGCTCTCCAGTTACAGCTACCTCTCGTCCCTGGCTCCAGCTCACTGGGCAGGCCCTCTGGGATCCCAGTGTCTGTCATGTCACTCTGCCCTGGGCTCAGTTAACCCTGCCTTCCCGTTTTCCCTCCAGCCCAGGGTGGTGTCAGCTTCTTGCTATTGCAAATTGCTGCTTTGCCTCCCTGCTCCCAGGCTGGCTTCTTCATCTATTCCATTAAAATAATTACTATTACGTGATTTACATTTCCACTGGTTTAAATGGTTTCTGTTTCCTTTGACTATACAGTTCATAAATTACTGGCAACATTAGCAGTTCTGAAATAAAGATTAAGCTGTATATAGTATTATCTGCTTTATCATCATAAGGACAGTGACTAAGGATTTTTTAAAATGTAGTTCTACATGCCTTGGCCTCAGAGAAGCCAGGCAGGTTATAATCAATTCGCCTGTTAAAAGGCCTGGAGAGGAACATCAGATGATAAACAGGTTATAATTCTCAGGAGTTCCCCCCCCATCTTTCTTGAAATGCATTGTTTTCTTTCCTTATTACCTTCTGTTTCCCCAGTGGAGAAAAGATACCAAGAGCAAAGTCCCATCAGTAAATTCTTTCAGCCAATGTTTTGTCTGGCCCTACAGGCTGAATTGAGTTACCTTTTCACTACCAGCATCCTTCCCTCAGGCTGTTTCCACCTATACCCTTTGCTTTCCCATCTTAGGGTGAAAATAATTTCTCTTGAAAGGAACAATGGAAGCCATGCTGCCTCCTTCCTCCACTTGCTAAAGCAGCACTCTCTGTCCCTTGGGCCTTTTTGTTGGCTTGAAGTATCACTGTAAGTCTCAGCTCACTCCATCCTCACCCTCATGCTTTACCCAGGCCTCCAGGTTGATTTGGTCCTTCCACTCCTAGTACTTGCTCTGTGTCTGTTGGGGATTCTTTACAGGCCAGTTCTCAACCTGTGGGCTCGGGTCCTGGGCTCTCCCAGTCTCTCAGGGCCACTGTGCTCTTTTCCTCAGCCATTTTCCTGCCCTTCCTTAGACAGATTACTCACAGTTTTGCACTTGCAGCCTGGCTTTTCAAAAGCTGCAGTCTCCTGCTACTCACACTCTGGACTCTTTAGCCATTATACCTCCTATTTTTCCCCTATGCTTTTGAAATCAGTTAATCAGTTCTCTTTTCATTATATTTAATATGAACAGTTGCCCAGACATTAAAGAAGGTGCTAAAAACCCTACTTTCAAGGTTTATGCTACAGTGCAGGCTTTTAAGAAAATAGCTCATCTTTCCCCTAGTGCTACTGCATTTAAGCAAACCCTAACTAGGGCCCTGGATCTCCCTGCTACATTTAGAGATTCCTGATCAGGGTAAAATACTTTGTTGATCTTCAACCTTTTTTTTTTTTGCTTTTATTTCTTCTAAAAGAATTGTGATGTAGTATGTACCCTCTCTTACATTAATTTGATTCTTAAAGTCTTTCATGCTTCTAGGTTGGGAAATATATAACATTTAGCAATTTAGAAACACTTATATTTTTAGTAAAACAATTATTTCACTCTTACATATGCAACTGATGTCATCTAGAGTTCAAAGATGTTCAAAGGTGTCTTTTATACACACCACCATCCACTGGAAAATACATATAAAAATTCTTCCCTAATGGTCAGAGCTTTACTGTTTCTTTTTATTCCTTGAACCCCAGTTCCCATTCCACTTTTTCTATAGGATTTGATCTTAATGCAGCATGTTCAAAAGCTCTTTTATTGATTAGCCCATGTTTCTTTGCAGCAACAAAATATGTATGGCTACTGAAATCAATTTTTTTCTTGTGACCTTAAGGCTTTAAGTGTTCAAAGCTTTCTTCTGTGTTGAAATCTAATTTCCATTATTATTAGCACATGTAAAAGCAAAACATAATGTATGAATACTGATAATTATTAAACATAAAAAATAAAAGTTTACTTGAAGTGTATCTCTTAATGAGATTGATGGAGCCTGTTTTTTCTATTTGTTCATGAATCTAAGGGTACATATGACTTATTGTTAAAATGAGACAAGATTCAGCATCAATTCCATTTCTATTTTTCATTTTTTTGTAGCAATAAGGGCTAAGAAATCTTGTACATAAGAATAAGTTGGTGGGAGAAAAGTGATGCATTTCATTCTTTGAAAGCCTTATGATTTATATGGGAAAAATTATTTCATCTTTTATTATCAGCTGCTCACTCTATTAGGGCCTCCTTCAGTGAGAAAAAGATTTTACACCACGAGCCAACATACACACACCCTCTGAAACAAGAGCTTCACAAGACAACACTCAGCCCTACTATGTGATACCCTCTGGATATATTCTATTCTACTTGTTTTCTTATGTTTGGGAAAAACAGCCACCTGATTTACTATTCACCAAACTGATATTTTAATCCATAAGTGGATGGAAAACCATGGTTTAAATAACTCTGGACTGGAGGAGTAAGTTTTTCTTATAGAGAGCAACTTAATAATCGAGTTAGTGTTGGTCCTCGCAAAAGCCCTGAATTAGGAACAGCCAATCTTTGGCACCCTCTCACCTTTCAAGGTCTCATTTCCTGGCTTCCTCTAGCCCCATTTATTTCTGTAACTCCTGCCCCCATTTGCCCTTACCTCAGCTGCATGTGTCAAAAATTACTTCAGAACGGGCGCTTTTCTTGTCTTTGAGATAGCTCTGGCTCCTGATAACCATCCTCCCAGCCTGTGCTTGTGTTCACTGTAGGTCTGCGGATTCCAGCCCCTGAAACTACTCACCTTTGACTTTTAGAGTCAGGTACTTGTAGTCCCAGGTGGTCCCGAAGCCGATCAAGCAGTGGTACTTCCCTGCATCGCTCACTTGCACTTGGGAGAAGTTGAATAAGGCCTTCCCCTTCAGCCCCTCCTTCAGCAAAGTGGTACTGTGCGAGGACGTGTTGTTTTCCACCTTTTGTAAAGTGGCCATTACATGTTCAACTTCCAGATAATTTCCAGCGTAAAAATCACACTCCAGGGTCACGTTGCTGCCATGTTCTACTATGTACAGATCCTTAGGGGCTGTCACTGTGAATAAAGCTGGACAGAAAACAAGATGTTCTCCCACTGTCTGCCTTCACATTTCCGTTCCGTACAGAGTAGGAGCCGAGGAGACTCAGTCCACCCCTGTTTTCTAGAAAATACCTGTCATTATCTGGGCATCGCTTGGGCTCTCTTCTCTCCTTGCCTCATCCAATCTGGGCAAGAATGGGTATCTTGATCCACTGCTCTGAAATAGTTCTCTTCCCTCAACGCACCCCACCCATACAGCCGAATGCCATCCTAACACCTGTCACCCGGGCTCATCTGTTTTCATGTGGATCAGATTACATCTTTCTCTGCAAAATACCACCTACCTTGCACCAATGATTGTGATAACTATCACATGTTGAGTTCTTACTATGTGTCAGGCCTCTGCTAACACATGACCTCAGTTAGTCTTCCCAGGAAATCAGTGAACCATCCTCTTTTTTAGAAAACGAAAGAGACACAGAAAGGTTAAGCAACTTGCCTAAGATTGCACAGCCAGGATCCGACCCAGGTATTGCTAAATCCCGATCGCTCTTAACCACCACATCATCCAAGTCTATCACAGAAGCTTGTTTTTTATCAACAATGGGAGAGGAAGAATACAACTAATATTACGTATGTACCTACTATGTGCCAGGTACATACTACTAGAAGCATGAAAAATGATTTTAGATGGAGCAGAATGAGGGCCTAAAAGGAGCTGGATTATTCAGGGATTCAGGACATTGCAGGAGGAATTTATTTCCTCTTCATTTTATTTTAACCTTTGAAATGACACATAGTTTGCAACCAGACTCTCTGACTTCTAACAATGGATATTTTTCTTTTTAATAAAACAGGCTGCTCCCAGGCAGGTGACAGACCTGGGCAGACTTTAATGACACCACTTTACTTTCACTGCATTTACATTTGCTCTTATCCTCTGTGTGCCCATGCCAGCGACGCTGGTTTTCCATTTACCATGGGGCATGTCATTTTGTTCAAAAAATAAAAGCTGCGTTGATTTAAAGAATTTTACAAAAACAATAACATAAAGTGTAGTCAAACATGGCAAACTAATGAAGGCAGGGCATGCACAAATAAAGTGTGAGAAAGTGTACAAAATTATGCTATTTCCATCATTAATGAATGGACAGTCATTAGGACTGAGGTATTGCAAGATCAGATCAAGTTAGGTTTAGTAGACCTTGCTGCACCCATTCATTAATTTAATCAGTCAAACCATCCTTACAATAAATACTGGGGAGGCTTCCAAGCATATGCTATCCAAGAAGTTGTTTCCATGTAAAATGTGGTATGAAGAGCATTGGATTTAGTGACAGATGAACCTGGGTTCACATTCTGACTGCATTGGGATCTTGAGCCTTTAATCTTGATCCTGTTATTTAACCTTTATCCGTCTGTCTCTTTACCTATAAAGGCACAAGATTAATACCTACCTCCCAGTATTGGAAAAACTAAGAGAAATGGTACATGTGACGTACCTTATTTTGGTAGGTAGTAGGTGGTCAGCAAACACTGGTTCCTTTCTTTTGTACCCTGTTTTAATTCTTGGGACAGTGGTAATCTACATATGGAATACTTGGCCAATCTTTATTAACCATAGTATTTTTTTAACCAGGAAAGCTCATTCCCTGACCATCCTTGGCAACAGATTTCATGGTATAAGCAATTTCTGGGTTTCTCTAAGTTGCTTAAATGATTCGCATTGCAATTCTCTTCTTACTCACGGTTTTCCTCCTGCTATCTTACAAGTCTTTGAAGGCAGTGACCCGTTTGAGTTTGTTGTGATACTTCCAGTGCCTAGCACATACTAAGTTCCAGTTAAGGTTTTGGCAAATAAAGGACAGAAAGAGGGGAGAGGAAGAAAGAAAAGATGAGCATAATCTTATTGACTTCTGTTTTTCTCTCAGAATATGACTTGCCCAATGTCACAGAAACTGGTATTCTTGATTATCATACAGCATACTTGATTGTAAGTGCTATCCACAAACTTGAGATTTATCAAAAACGACTGACAAATTTACATCTTGCCTCCAACCCATGTTATAACCATTACTAGAACACTAATGTGCCTTTGTAACAGAGAGCTACGGTACAGAAAGGAGTTACATCTGCCTAGCCGTCTTTTGTGCAGGAGGGGGGGGGAGGCAGGATGCTTTTATAACACGAGTGCTTTTGTGTAAAACAATGCCAGTCACACCTGCATCTGCTTGGCCAGGTTGAGAATACTCTGGGATGACATGTGTGAAAAGAGATGTTGTGCTTCCAAATTTCCTGTGTGGCTCCATTTTCGGGAATCCACTGAGCACTGGTTATAATTCTCACCCCAAGTCTCCAAAATCAGAACCTCTTAAAGGTATATCCCTCTGTGATGAGAATCATCTTCAAATACTTGAGTTAGGAAGTCCCCTTAAAACTAAGACAGCATTGCCCTGGCTGGTGTGACTCAGTTGGTTGGGGTGTCATACAGTAAACCAAAAGGCCGAAAGCTCAATTCCCAGTCAGGGCACATGCCTGGGTTGCAGGTTTGGTCCCTGTTGAGGTGCATGTGAGAGGCCACCGATTGATGTTTCTCGCATCGATGTTTTTCTCCCTCCCTTCCCCTCTCTTTAAAATTAATGAGCATGAACTTGGGTGAGGGATAAAATATATATCTATATATATTTATAGATATAAATATAGACAGAGCTACTTGACACCAAATCTGCCCTTCCCTGAAGATTAATATTTATACATTTATTCCTTTATCAAATATGTA
>PVKM010002094.1:0-68513 GCA_004027735.1 Carollia perspicillata | reverse complement strand
TCTCTTTCTCCCTCCCTTCCCCTCTCTCTAAAAATAAATAAATAAATATTTTTTTAAAAAAAGAGTATTCCAGAAAAGATATTTATGAATTCTCAGTAATCTCTCTTAGATTCCAGTTACATTCTGTACAAATTATAATGAGCTCAGCTATGGTGTCTGTTTTTCCTGTTTTGTAAACACATTTTTATATAGTCAACCGAATTAATAAAATGCTAGGAAGTGGACTTCCTTAAAGTTGCAAAGGATTGAAAACTAATAATAAATTAAGGAAGCTCCTAAAAGATCACTATTGTGTGTGCCAAACACAAATTTTCAGTCCCATTTCCCAATGAATTGTTTTGGTTCCTCAGGAAGAACCAGGAGATTCGATCAGGTGTTTTCTGTGGTCCCTAGAAGATTCCGTAATTCTCATGGTAATGTTTCATTTCATAATACACACAATCAGCAAATATTTGAGGAGAAGTCCCAACTTTTATTTTAAAAGCTCAGTCTGAAAGCCAATGCTTTCTACATCTGTTCTGCATCTGACCACAGGCTACCAACATGTGCTGGAAATTAACCTACAATTAAAATGAACTTTTCAAGCAAATTCTGAACCATCACCTCAAACTGAAAGAGAAGGTGAATAAGGAGAACTGCTTCTCACGTAGAGCAGAAGGCACAGTTACTGGAAGTCACTTAGGAACCAGGCAACAGAGTATTTCCTGCATAGCATTTCTTCAGATCGTGTTTCACTATTCATTAAACTTGGAGCCGAGTCCTTTCTGAGCTACCGCAGGGTAAAGGAATCAGTTCCAAGCTTCCAGCTGCAATTTATGACTCTTATCCTTGCTTCCTTGTCCTCCCTGCAATGTTATCCAATATCCGCCTTCAAGATGTGGGAGTTTCACTCCACCCTTCTCCTACTGTAAAAAATTGGTGATAATCATTGGAAGAAAAATAACAATTGTTAAATCACATCGTTCTAAACTTAAAACTAAAAGAGAGGTCACTCTCATAATCACGCCTATTGTTTAGTGATTCCTGTATTACTGAAGAGCTGGGAGAAGGGCATCTTTCAGCATCAAAGAAACACAGTGCAGGGAGGTCATCTAATTCAGCCTCCCCCTGGATGCCTGAACCCCGTCAACAGCACAAAACGGGGCACCTGCAGTAACAGAAAACACCGCTTTCAGAGGGAGGGCTTCCTATCTTGAAACCATTCTACCTGAAAGTTCTCTCTTATGTGAGACAAGTAAGCCAAAACATGTTCCTGTTATTCCCACCAACCGGTCCTTGCAGTATTTGTAAAGGTGTAATTCAAATACCATAAAATTTACCCCTCGCACACCTTTTAAGACAATGTGAAGCACAATAATCCTTCAAATACTCGAGGACATTATTACATGCCTCTTACTATTATTACTAAACACATTCATTTCCATCTGTCATTCCTTATTGGAAATAGTTCAAAAGCTGCCCATCTTCTACTATCTTGCCTACAGTGACTATCCTGAGCATGCTCCAGTTTATCTACATTCATCTTAAAGTTACTTACTCTTTATTAGAAACATGCTTAATAATGTATAAAAATAAATTATGACACTCTAATGAACATTTAATTGTGAGAAATAACACAGACTGCATAAATGAGAGAAGGGGAAATTGTGACATTTAAGCACAGACCCTAGTAATCAATTATGACGTCTGGGATTCAAAAAGAATGAGTTCATTTGAAAAGAGGGAGTAGCCAAGAGACACTAAAGGAATATGAGGATACCAAAACTGGGATTTAGAAAGATACAATTAGAAAAGTATTTAAATTAAGAGTTTAGGATATACTTGTGAGGCTAAAAAGATAAAATATCCAGAAAGAGAGAGAAATAATTTAATGAACTAGCAAGTAAAGTGAATATATGGGATAGGAGTCTTTCTTTTTTCAATTTTTTGAAGGAAAAAATTTCATCTTTAATAATGTAAAATTCAGTGTATACAGTGTTTTCATTAATAATTCTCCTCTACTTGGATGGAATTAAAACAAATCAAAACAAAGATAATCTGAACAACTGTTTCTAAAACAGTGATTTGGGTATGTTATTGAATAAGACTAGATTTTTTTTCTCAATTCCTTTATTTCCAAGTTTGTAAAAAAAGTAATGGACTAAATTCTCTTGCTTTACAGGTAAATTTTTAAATATTCTAATGAAAATCTGTTCAGAAGACATTACCTTTTTTTAAAAAAAAAACATATTCAGCAAAACTCCAGATTAAATTCTTCCAACAAATTTTGGATAAAAGTATTACATTTTTATGATGTTTTGTCACCCTTAAAATGTCTCTCAAGTCCAGCTGCAGTCAGTGACTGCCACACCTGGGAATCCTAGCTATCTGGAGCCAGGAAAAGCAACTGCAGAGTTATTCCACTCTTAAATAAGAAGGCATTTCTACTCTGTTGAGTTGTGCTTATTATATTTGGTAACCTAAAAGCAAGCTTCTTCCAATAATCCATTCCCAAAACACAGTCTTGGAAAAGAATTTTGGTTCAGAACATCATCCTTATCCAACCTCAGAACCTCAAAGAGGTTCTGCAAAAAGTGTCCCTCCTGCAAGAGTTCATCAGAAAGCAGTGCTCATAAGGAGCGCCACACTCCTTAATGACTGAATGAGAACTATAGCCTCTCCGAAAAGACACAGACTAAATGATGCCGCAGGAAAGCACCAGTTTCACAGCAACAGTTGTAATGTCAGCGCAATGGCCTTTACTACTGATGATCTCCACTGGTTGCAAAGACAGTGTAAGTAAGGCCTTAAAAAAGAGTACTTCCAACCACTTCAGGAACTACAACTATTGCTAGGTAGCAGTATACAAGCAGAAACAAATGTTATACCTGAAACACTTGTTTTCCTTACAAGGATATGAAGAACAACCAAAACTAAAGTCCTTTGTTGCCAGTCTGAGATCTGGCAACAAAATTATAACATACAAGTCTCCAGGATCCTGCTTTCCAAAAATTCTAAAACTCTGCTGGATTTATTTTAAACCACTGTAATTTCAGAGTAATAAGAAGAGTACAGTCACATAAAAGTTATGAGGAGAGAATAGTAAGGCAAGTTCTACAGGTAGGTTGCTAAGTCACTAACCCTTATACTCTGTTCTAGTTGGAGAGGAAAGCTAGGACTTCACAAGTCCCCCCAAAACATGCCTTGACAAAGGACACCTGCAGATCTGTCATGCAGAAGACGAATGAAGGCTATGCCAGATGGTCAGGATCGACATCTCAGTCCATCTCCATTCCCCCTTGAGTAGAACTATTGCAAAGTGCTTCAGGTGGTCAGCACATCTTCCTGCGACCCCTTCTCCAAAGCTACTGCTTGCCAGTTCATTTTCTACCATGGAGCAAGAGAAACAGAAACACAAGAGACAGTCATGGTTCTCTACCAAATTTGGAAAAAATTTCTTGGATGTTCACTGGCTCCTAAAAAAAACCCAAACTCCTTATTTTGGCATACCAAGCCTTTAATATCTTTCCTGCCTTGCCTCCTTAAACTTCTCACCAAACTAATTAAGATCCCCCATAGTGACCTTCTCCGCCTACCAGGTGAGCCAAGGGTTTTCACAATTCTGTGCCAGACAGGTATACCCTTCCCTCATCCTTCCTCCACCAGACAGTGTTTTCCACCTTCTCTAATGCCAGCGCTGCTCTGAGTTAGTTTCTTACCCTACTGCTCTTCTGTTCCTTTTCCAGTATTAGCACACACAGAAGTTTTCTATAATACTTTCTGTGTTAAGAAATGGTGATGCTCGTTGACAGAGTAGGCAGGGAATGGGTCAGGTGGGCTGCAAGGAGACAGGAATACAAAACAGTTGTAGACAAACTTTCTCCATTTAACATATGTTCTCTAAACCTCTGGTTGCCAGCTTTTTGTAAAATCACCCCACTTGCTACATTATTTAGATCTCCAATGCCTGAGAGCACATTCAGCTGGGCTTCTAGGAAGAATCCAGGCACCAGTGTGCTTCATGACTCCTTTGCCATCTGACTATTTCTAGGAGTCTGATGTATTACTGAAAAACGTGAATTGGGTATTATTTTCATGAAACACAGAGATAAAAAATTAAATGCTACAATGAACTCTGGTACTTATACTGATACCAGAGGCAGCCTGGAAGGCAGCTATAAGGGTTAAAGGAAATCAATTTTGTTATAGGAAAACTTATTTTAAATATTTAACACAGGAGTAATGCCTTATACTTCAAAATACCTTGCCAAAATTATTTAGAATGCTAAAAAAAAATCTGTGTTTCCAGAAATGTTTAATTAAGATTGAAGCTTCAAAAGAAAACGATGGGTAACTTCCCCCACTATTCCCCTGAGCTGCATTCCCTCTCACTGATGACGACGCTGACAGCAAACCGAAAGGAGTAACATTTGCTCTGGGCTGTTCAAAAGCAAAGTATGACAACAGTCAAATGACATTAAAACCAACAAAGAGGTAGAAAGCCAAGATATTGTAAAGCTTTAAAGGAGATATTGTAAATGATGAGAAGAATATACTACTAATTCAAACTCAGAAACAATTCTTTATTTGATTCACTATGGAACCCAGGCACATGTCAAAACTTAGATGAGCTTAACTATTCTTGTTTTCACCTGTTTCTGCCTGTCAATCAGTAATATGTCACATCATTGCCTAATCTTCTGTGCTATGCAGCATATCTGAATGGAGCCTTAATTTCTCTTCCAAGTAAAATGAGTACACGAGAGAAAAAAAAGGCTGTATTCTGGCTTGATCTCCTTTGGTTGGAATTCACACCAGGAAATGACCCTTCAGAAACAGACAGCCTGCACAGATGCAGCGTAGCCCTCTAGAGAGCAACAGTAAATCTGAAGTTGGTCGGACTGTAACTGGGGAGTGCCTGCAAGGAGTATGTGAAACATCTGGGACACTAACTGCAGCCTCTAGAACAGTGTAAGGTGAAGGAGAGTGTGAGGAGAGCCCAACGTCTAATGTTCAAAGGAGACAGTTCATGTGACACGCAGGTATCTCAGGGCTGAGCAGTCGGTTCTGCATTGAAACTGCAACAAAGTTTGCCTATGGTGGGAAAAGCATTCTCACTGAAGACAAACTGCTGGAGGCATGTGCTTGGGAGAGATGAAGGGGCACTGCAGACAATCAGGGTGGAACAGGACCAAGCATTGAAAAAGCCAAGGCCGTCTGTCCAAACATGTACATTAGCAGGTGGGGAGGGAGAAGAATTGAAGAGAGAAGAACAAAACAGGGATGTAAGCCAGTTCCTGAAGGAGGAAAAGTGAATATGCAATAGTCTAAACACCAAAAGGGGAGCAAAATTCTGATAGTTGTCCAAAAATTCACAATCTGTGTAGTTCAAACAATTTTTTAAAAGATTTTATTTACTTATTTATTTTTTAAAGGTTCTATTTATTTATCTTTAGAGGGGAAGGGAAGGAGAGAGGGAGAGAAATATCAATGTATGGTTGCTTCTTGTGCATCCCCTGCTGGGAACTGGCCTGCAACCCAGGCATGTGCCCTGACTGGGAATCGAACCACGATCTTTGGTTCACAGGCCCGCGCTCAATCCACTGAGCTACACCAGCCAGGGCTATTTCAAACAATTTTTAATTTTGTTCAGAAACTTCAAGAAATGTCTTCCTTTGAAATAAATGGAGAAGTAAGCAATAACCAGTACAATATTTACAACTTTTAAAAACATGTAATCAGGTTGCACAGACTTGATTTACTTCTAATATTTTAATTGCATAATTTGTTGAATTATGGAAAAACCAATGATCTAAAACTGTACTCAACCAAAATATCTGAGTCAGGGTCTCAGAGTCTAAATCACAAGTTTAATTACAACTGACCTAATAGGAGCATTGCCAGATGGACTGAAAAGTGGCTCTGAGATCACATAGGGAAACGACAAAGGGAAACATGTCAAATGGGAAGCAGGTCTGCGGCATGTGCCAGGGTTGGTATTGAGTCTACGTTTAATTAACACATTCCTTAAATGACAAGAGGAATGTAAGGTAATATCAGACAAATGAAATTCCCTTGAGATAAATAAGAGAAATTTTAACCAGAGAAACAACTACAGAAAAGTGGAGACTATTCTTTGGAGGCAAGCAGATAAGCAATTTTAATTTTTACTAGAAAAAATATATATGGTACAGAGTTAAAAGAAAAATCTATCGTTTTATTGAATCAGAATGAAACATATGTTCATTGTGACTCTTGAACTGTGGTGAAATCACATTTAGAAATGAATAAAAAGAAGTTTAAATAGAGATTTACTTATAATAGACCACAGCAACCAAAAGGTAAATATGATTTGAGACTCCCTTTTACCTAAGTCATAATAAGGTATTGCTTCGCAGTTTTCCGAATGCTTTCACATATATTATCCCTTGAGATCCTCACAACAGCCCTCTGAGACAGGCCAGGTTCCTATTCAGTTTTACAGATAAGAAGCCTGAGGCTCTGACTAGATACACCATATGCCTGTGATCATAAAACGAGGACACAGAAGATGTGCCATCAAGCCTAAACCTGGGGACTTCAACTCCAGCGAAAGGAAAGAGGTCACATCACCAGGGGGAAAAGCTTATGTTGCTACAGTTGTAACTCTTCCTTCAGTGTTTTATTGGGCACTTCACCCTCAAAACTGGACAAAATCTAAATAATAATGCAACTTATTAAAAGGGAAAAATAATTCCAAATAAATGTTTAAAACACTGCAAATACAAATGTATATATTTCCCACATTTTGCAACCTTCAATAAAAGGTTTAAGAATGTATATATTTACAAAGGGTATAGAATTTCTGGAAAAGTCCTTGAGTAAGGAGAGAACTTAAATGCTTTCTTTTAAAGAAGTTCCAACATTTCCAGATTAAAATTTAAATTTTCCTAAATATCCCCCTATCTATAAAAGAAGGCTCTATTTTTTAAAAATGGCCTGATTTTTCATTATGCAAGTATAAAAAACTCTAAACACATCGGAGAAGCCGATCTCAATGGTTATAAGGAATATATTCAATTGTCTTATTCTCCATCTCTGGTCCATTAATTACACCATAGCAGATCGAACTATTCTATGAGTTGATGAGTTGTTTTTCCTTTGCCCTTGAAAGATTTCCTCTGAGTAAAACTATTTGTTAATTGACAGGATATTAGAGAAATCTATCCTACTGGTACAGTCACAGTTTCCTACAGAATTGTCAACAGTCTCAGCAGGCGCTGCCCCTCCAAGTCAACCTGAAACGGTGAAAGTTATTTGACTATCCTGTGGTCATTACACACTGAATATAATACTCCCTCCTCCACGCCAAGAGAACTTTCACTTTGCCAGAGACCAACCAGAGGGAAATTTGCCAGGCTGTAAACCAGAACTTGTTGTTGTTGTTATATTCCTGGAATATTCCTTTCTTATGTCCATCAGTCTTACTGCTTCAATAAAACATAAGTTAGGGTGAGCTCCAGCAACACAGTTTGGCTCACTTTTATCTCTGCAAGGTGTTTTTTCAGTTACCCCTACCAACCCTCACGAGTCTTTTGGGAAGGCACAACACACCACATTGGGACAAAGGCCGGGAGGAGAGTGACGTGCTCTGTGAAGAGAGCTTGCACACGTGAACCAAACGGGAAGACCACAGTGAAAGGGCAGATTTAGAACTCCTGTGATAAAACTACACTACATCCACTCAGTCAACAGATACTCACTGAATACCTTCTCTCTACAGAAAGAGCACATTCATAGTAAATGACACATCCGTAGTATAGCCATAATATTAAAAACTTTCCATAAAGCAATTTTTCAAAGGAGTTTCTTTTAACATAGTCATTTTTTCCCTCATTTAGACAAAACTCAGAAGTAGACATTTGCTTGCACAATTCCAGTGAGAAGTACCTTATGTTGACATGGACCTTAGGAAAAAGAATGAAATCCCTGTGCTCTATGTTGGAAAGAAGTTTTTAAAAGGCAAACACATGGCTGACTTAGATGACTCAGGAATTTACACAACTTCGATTCTATCAGCCTACCAAATATATGTGGTTTTTCGTAGGCCGATAGAATCGGTATTGTGTATTCTATACCGATAGAATCGGTATGTGGTATTGTGGTTCATATAGTTTTACTAACAAGGCATATGCACATGCATTTTCATTACATCAGTAAGTTGCAACACCCCAAGTCAAGCTTCCTGAGAGAAAAGTGGCACGACATTTGATTACTCATCTACATAGCAGGCGAAGCTCTGGAAACCCGAACAGCTCTAAGCCTAAAACCTCAACCCCTCTCACTGATAGATGAGGACGGTTGCTATGAGTCTTAACCCAGAAATTACTGTGGCTTTGAAAATATTAGCTATCTCTTGCTCTGAATGGTATTACTCTATGGTTTCTCTAAAATACAATCAACTTCTTACCGTAATCCCAGCACATTAAAATACAGATCTTCTACCTTTTGTCTGACTGTAACTAAGAAAAACCAGTTTTAAACAAAACACAAGAAAATCTACAATGGAGCCAATCTCTCAAGATTTGAGCAAAGAAGAATTAAGAGGGAAAACCTTGAGAAGACAGTAATTGGGCCACTGGAGTTTCTTCTCACTAATTATCCCAAAGTGGCCATTAGCTATGTAACCAAGGAGGAAAGTGTGTCAGACTGCAGCGAAGCTGTGTCTTCAGCATCTTATGGAATGCACCCTAAAGCCACTGTGTAATTAACTGCCGGAAAATGCTGAGCGAGTAGAATAAAGACGCTGTAACAAATCAAATGCACTGCACAGTTCAGCCCCCAATGACAGCAGTTGAACTGCTTAGAACTTCAAAATACTCATCAGCATGCATTCCCTTTTAAGAATCTCTAGAAAGCAGGTTTTTGGTTGAGTAAAGAAGCAAAAACACAGACTATAGAAGAAGACTTAAAATTACAGACATCCTCAGCAATATGACTTACTCTAGCTGTCCTTTGAATTATTGTTACAGGCGCTTAGCCACCAAAGCATGGTCCAAGCAGGAGCTACAAGGAACCTGAGGGGCTTTTCCAAAAACTTCTGTGGTCAAACACAGAGAAAATTAACCAAAACAAGGTGAGCCCCTTAAAGGAATTTATTGTGGGGAACTCTCTAATACAACCTTAAGATTTCTTAGTACATTTTTATCTATTCGACAAATACTTATTGAGCACCCATGTTTCTATAGCTAACAATAAACTCCAGTCTCACTTGAATATTAAAATTTCAAGGATCAAATAACTAAGCATAGACTGAAAATGTCCACTGGTCTTGTTTTGTTTTTATTTGGGAACTTAGAAATGAAAGGAAGGTTGTACTTTTAGTGAGCAATGAAAGCTCATGAGGAGGGTTATCTTCCAAACCCGACTGGACAGAATCACAGGGAGCTTAAAATCAGAATTTCGAACTCTACCGAGATTTACTGAAGCGAGCTCTTTAGGAGCTGAGTCCAGAAACATGTAACTTGTAACACAACCCAGGCCAGGGTTAGGAATCATCACGACTCTATTAAATGTTTGTCTCTCTTGAGAACCTAAGAGCTAAAAAAAAAAAAAAACCATTAAACATGAAATCATAACTAAAAAGTTTGTATAACTAACCAAAGCCATAATTTTTCATTTAATCAACATTTCCCTCTTTCAAACTCATTACTTAAAAAAATGAATATCATTATTTTTAAATAGTTTTAGACCCCACATCTACTTGTGGAAATTCCACCCGTTTTTCATGACAAATTAAAATGTTATTTCTTCCAAGAAGCCCCCTCTGACCCCTCAGCAGGAATTGGTCTGTCCCCTGTGTCACATAGCACTTTACGTTTATTATATTCCATCCTATATTACCCTAGGTGGTCTGCATGGGTCACCATGACAAGACGTTAACCACTCTTTAATAGACGGGACCTCACCTACTGAAATCTCTGAACCTATTCCAGACCCTAATTTCTTCCTTAAAGTAAATGTTCCACACACATTTGTTCAACTGAACTAAACTTACAAACCAGAGAACTTTGGCCTTTTTTACTGTCTGAGAACAATATTAAGAACATTGTCAATTTAACACCCTTGCTGAAAACATTAAACAGCAAATCAACAACTTAAGTATAAAAAAAAAAAACAGAAAACAGACAAACACCTAGACATGGTGTGCTGGCATTCTGGTTGAACTAGAACACTCAAGGTCTCCATCACGAGCAAATTGGCCATGACAAAAGAAACTGTTTACTGCACTTTAAATAAAACCTGAGTCATATTGTGAGTATAAGACTGTACAATTTCTCTTTGTTTCATTTCTTCCAAATATTATAAATAATCAGATAGCTTAGAATGCTATTTTCCCAAAAGCAGCTCTAAAATGAGACCAAGGCTCAGTGCATTGTCAAAAAAATGAGCTACACGTGATTCTAAGTGATAGGAAAAATGGCCCCCAATCCACATTATGGGATAGTAATGTATAGATTAATCAGAAGTTGAGTAACCAAGTTAGCAATATTATGAAAGGCTGATTTATAATACTTCAGATTAGGCTAGCCTGATTCTGAAAAACATCTTTGATTCTTTGGCAGCTGCTACTAGGGTTTGTACAGCCCTTGTCATCACCCCAGATGACTGCTGATTGATGGGACTAATAGATTTTGTTTTAATTGTGTGAGAAGACAGATGAAAGCTTTTGGCTGGATGACTAACTGTTCATCTTGAGTAATAAACATGCCTACTTCTCTCCCTCCATATTTAAAATCTATTTTTAATTCACTACTAACTAATAACTAGGGTTGCAGTAAAACAAAAGCATGGGAATAATACAAAACTTCGTATGTAACTCTTTGAGTAAATAGTTTTACTTTTCCTAAACTTCATACCAAGTAGAAATTACTAAATACAATACAAACAACAGGTGAAAGTTAAATACTTTCCTGGTAGTTTCTCTTCCCTGTAGGTGCAGTGGTTCTCAAAAATCACACTTAACAAAGAGAGGGGGCACACACCTTAGCTCTATGATCTTCTGGATTTTTTTTTTCTCCCCAAGCAGTTAAAAGAAAGCAACTCTAATGCTGCTTTTATAGTCACAAAATCAAGAAACACGTCACAGGAACTTCCAGTTGAGATTCCAGTAAACACAGCTCACTTCCTCACACAACCACGTCAAAATTACAACTAACCTACAGAACAACCATCATTCAGAACTGTCAGAAATCAAGCTGAAAAAAGAAAAATAAAATACCTAGGAATAAACCTAACCAAAGAGGTAAAAGACCTGTACACAGAAAATTACACAACACTGAAGAAAGAAATTAAGGAAGACACAAACAAATGGAAACATATACCGTGTTCATGGATTGGAAGAATTAACATCATCAAAATGTCCATACTACCCAAAGCAATTTACAGATTCAATGCAATACCTATTAAAGTACCAATGGCTTATTTCACAGACATAGAGAAAACACTTCAAAAATTTATATGGAACCATAAACGACCCCAAATAGCTGCTGCACTTTTGAAAAAGAAGAGCGAAGTAGGAGGGACCACAATACCTGATACTAAACTGTATTATAAGGCCACTGTAATCAAAACAGCCTGGTACTGGCATAAAAACAGACACACGGACCAGTGGAACAGAATAGAGAACCCAGAAATAAACCCAAGTCTCTATGGTCAATTAATATTCGACAAAGGGGGCAGCAACATAAAATGGAATAAAGATAGCCTCTTCAACAAATGGTGTTGGGAGAACTAGACAGCTACGTGCAAAAAAATGAAACTCGAGCACCAACTTACACCATACACAAAAATAAATTCAAGGTGTATAAAAGACTTAAATATAAGCCGGAACACCATTAAAGTCATAGAGGAGAACATAGGCAGGAAAATCTCAGATATGTCACGTAGCACCATTTTTACTGATGTCTCCTAGAGCAAGGGACATAAAGGAAAAACAAAACAAATGGAATCTTATCAAAATAAAAAGCTTCTGCACAGCTAAAGAAAATAGCATTAAAATAAAAAGAGAACCAACTGTATGGGAAAATATATTTGCCAATGATACCTCAGACAAAGGTTTAATCTCCAAAATATATAAAGAACTTACATGAATCCACTCTAAGAAGACAAGCAATCCAATTAAAAAGTGGTCAAAGGACTTGAATAGACGCTTCTCCAAAGAGGACATGCAGAGGATCCAGAAACACATGAAAAGATGCTCAATAATGCTAGCTATCAGAGAGATGCAAATTAAAATTACAATGAGATACCACTTCACACTGGTCAGAATGGTCATCATAAACAAAGCAACAAACAACAAGTGTTGGAGAGGTTGTGGAGAAAAGGGGACCCTAGTTCACTGTTGGTGGGATCGCAGACTGGTAAAACCACTATGGAAAACAGTATGGAATTTTCTAAGAAAACTAAAAGTGGATGTGCCTTTTGACCCAGCAATTCCAGTGCTAGGGCTATACCCTAAGAACCCAGAAACAACAATCCAAAAGAACCTATGCACCCCAATGTTCATAGCAGCACAATTTACAATAGCCAAGTGTTGGAAGCAACCTAGGTGCCCATCAGTAATTGAATGGATCAAAAAACTATGATACATTTACACAATGGAATTCTATGCAGCAGAAAGAACGAAGGAGCTCCTACCCTTTGCAACAGCATGGATGGAACTGGAAAGCATTATGCTAAGCAAAACAAGCCAGGTGGTGAAAGACAAATACCATATGATCTCACCTTTAACAGGAGCCTAAACAACAAAACAAATAAGCAAGCAAAATATAACCAAAGACATTGAAATAGAAAACAGGCTGACAGTAACCAGAGGGGAGAGGGGAGGGAATTTCAGGGGAAAAGGGAAGGGATAACAGGAACAAGTATAAAGGACACATGGACAAAAACTAAGGGGGGGTGGAAATGGGAGAGAGGTGGGGAGCACTGGGGGGGTGGACTGGGATGGGAGTAAAAGAATGAAAACTGTACTTGAACAACAATTAAAATAAAATTTGAAAAATAAAAATAAAAAAAAGAAATCAAGCTGAATGGAAGTCCTACAACTCCAGAATTAAATAAGAAACTACTTCAAGACTGGTAGGAGGGGAGGAGATGCAGAATTGACTGGCCCCACACTTACATGTGGCATATTAAAATCTGGAGGGATATCTCAGGAGCGAAGGGTCCCAGCCCAACACCAGGCTCTCCAGTCCAGGGTTCCAGTGCCAGGAAGAGAAGATGCCATAACTTCTGGCTGTAAAAACCAGCAGGGATTGAGACTATGGAAGACAGAAACTGCTGGACTCCCTGGCAGTTGCTCTTAAAGGGCCCACTCCCTCTGAGCTTCAGCATGGGGGCAGCAGATTAAATGGCACCAGAGACATAAGGGAAGGAACTGAACTGCCCAGCACCAAGGCTAGAGCTGAGGAGCAACTTTCCCCAGAGAGACATGCTGGCAGAAGCCACTGTTCCTTTTCTGAGCCCTCCCCCAACACAGCCACAGCAGAGGCAGGCGGTACCATATGTGAGACTCCATCAACCTCGCTCATACTGTTTGCCCCACCCTGGTGATTCCCTGAGGCCCTGCCCAACCTAACTTTTGGGCCACCCAAGTTGTTTCCAGTAGCTTTCCTATACAAATGACTTGTTTTGGCCCTTGCTTCAGCTTTTCCTAATTCTGTCAAACAAGCAGCATCTGGCTTCAGTAAGCCCCATACCTCTCACTAAGTTGCACCAAGACCAATACTAGTAGCACCCAGGCTTGATTCATGGCTTGGCCTTGCCTGGGCACCTCCAAGCCTAGCACCTGCAGATTTCTTTGTAGCATATGATGTGTAAACCCAGACAGAATACAGGCAGTGGCTGACCTTGGACATGCCAATAGCAATCAAAGCTCAATTATAACAGGAAGGTGTACTCAGCCCACCCACACAGGGGGCACACTCAAGTACCCAGCTTGGGTAATAGACAAGGCTGTGCCACTGGACTCTACCAGACACCTACTACAGTAGGCCACTCCACCAAGCCTGGGAAATGAGCAGCTCTGCCTAATACATAGAAACAAACACAGGGAGGCTGCCAAAATGAGGAGACAAAGAAACACGACTCAAATGAAAGAAGAGAATAAAATTCCAGAAAAAGAACTAAACAAAATGGAAGCAAACAAGCTATTAGAGGCAGATTTCAAAATGCTGGTTATAAGGATGCTCAAGGAACTTAGTGAGAACCTCAACAGCATAGAAAAGATCCAGTCAGAAATGAAGGATGCAGTAATTAAAATAAAGAACAATTTATAGGGAATCAACAATATAGTAGATTAAGCTGAGAATCAAATCAATGTTTGGAATATAAGGAAGCAAAAAACAACAAATCAGAACAGCAAGAAGAAAAAAGAATCCAAAAAAATGAGGATAGTGTAAGGAGCCTCTAAGACAACTTCAAGCATACCAACATTCGCATCATGGGGGTGCTGGAAGGAGAAAAGAGAGAACAAAAAATTAGAAACCTATTTGAAAAAATAATGACAGAAAACTTCCCTCATTTGGTGAAGGAAATAGACATACAAATCCAGGAAGCAGAGAGAGTCCCAAACAAGATGAACACAAACAGGCCCACACCAAGACACATCATAATTAAAATGCCAAAGGTTAAAGACAAAGAGAGAATCTTAAAAGCAGCAAGAGAAAAGAAGTTACCTACAAGGGAGCCCCTATAAGACTCTGAGTTCATTTCTCAAAAGAAACTTTACAGGCTGGAAGGAATTGGCAAGAAGTATTCAAAGTGATGAAAACCAAGACCTACAACCAAGATTATTCTACCCAGCAAAGCTATCATTTAGAATATGAGGACAGATAAAGAGTTTCCCAGACAAGAAAAAGCTAAAGGAGTTCATCACTACCAAACCAGTATTACAGGAAATGTTAAATGGTCTTCATTAAGAAGATCAGAAATATGAACAATAAAATGTCAATTGAATACATATCTATCAACAGTTGAATCTCAAAATAGAAAATAGACAAACAAGCAGAACAGAAACAGAATCATAGACACAGAGAGTGTTTTGATGGTTGCCATATGGGAGGGAGGTTGGAAGGATGGGCAGAAAAGATGGAGAGATGAAGAAATACAAATTAGTAATTACAGAATAGTCATGGGGATGTAAAGTACAGTATAGGAAATGGAGTAGCTAAAGAACATATATGTATGACCCATGGACATGGACAATGGTGGGGGAACTGCCTGAGGGAGTGGCAGGGGGACTGAGTGGAGGGGGGCAAAGGGAGAATAATTGGGACAATGGCAATAGCATAATCAATAAAATATAATTAAAAATAAAAATAATAAACACAATTTTACCTAAGAATATATAAGGCCATATTATATCCAAAAGCTATGTATCATATTTATGACTGACCTGATAAAAAGTGCTTTACCATTAAAATGATAAAAGTAAAGAAAGATCTTATTCTGTTATAGAATTGCAACCTACAGAAGCTAGTATTATTATGATCAATAACCAACTCTTCTGGAAAGAGCCACAACATTTCCTGTTTACCTGACAAAGCAATGTATAAAAATGCTATGACCTCTTCCAGTCTTTCGTCCCACATCACCTAACTATAGGGAAGGAGTGTGCATATCCTATTCTGTTCCGCCTTGTGTGCACACATCCAAAAGGACCCTAAGCGGATGCTTTGCATGCTAAACAGACACTTTGTCTTTCAGAATTAAATAAATAAAACTTGACCCCAGACAACTAAATTTGTCTCATTCTAAAATAACTCAAGTAATTTAGGGAGACCTTCAAAAAGTATTGTTTTGATTCCATTTTAACTAGTAATTTACTGACTTTTTGAAGAAAATTACCAAAAAAAAATCTGTATCATATTTCTCTGATGACTAATGAGGTTGGAATATTTTAGCAATAATTATTAATTTATGGCCAATTATCTGCTTAGAGAAGAAATGCCATTTACACAAGAACTGATAAAACTGTATGCTCAGGACATTCACCAAAATGCCAATAGTTGGTGCTTCAAATCAAGAAGAGGTATAATGAATGAAAAAAAAAACCCAAAAACAAGAAATGTGGTCTCATCTAAGTTTTAAAAAGACTTGATGGGGGCATTATGGTCATCAGTTGTATTTCTCTTGAAAAATTCCAATGATTATTTATAAGAGAAAAGGAGAGAAGTAAATGAATGCAAGTATCTCTGTTAAGTCAGCAAAGCACAAAATGTTATACTCAACACAACAATGGCATAATGTAATGCTCAAAATATGAAAAAAAAGCTGTTTTCCCCTGACTTCATACTTGAATGGCCTCCCAGCTAAACAGCTCTGGTGAGCAGTAAAGACCCCATACATAAGTGGGCAGGTGTATGGATGCCTTTCAGGGTTAATGCTCAGAAGCCTATTTTGGAAACACATAGTAACACCACAAA
Source organism: Carollia perspicillata (assembly GCA_004027735.1). Classification (NCBI taxonomy): domain Eukaryota; kingdom Metazoa; phylum Chordata; class Mammalia; order Chiroptera; family Phyllostomidae; genus Carollia; species Carollia perspicillata. Next base: position 52,068 of record PVKM010002094.1, on the reverse strand, counting down.
CACTTATCCTCACATCTTTTCGCTTGTGATTTAAAATTTCATATACCTCTAAACTTTTTGTATACTTCTAAATTCTTTGTGGTCTACACCTTTTACTATTCAATAGCATTACACAAGTTAAATTTTATCCATGCTTCTATAACAAGCTTAAAAGCATTTTAAAACACTGAGAGAAAGCCCCTTATTTCATAAACACTAAAAGTCTAATTTTTATTTTAAAATTCAATGACATAAGTCCCAGTTTTCTTCCCATCACTATTGGTTCCCTGTGCATTTTCCTTCATTTCACTTAGCATTGCCTTCAATTTTTCATCTAATTTGTGACCAAATTCAACCAATTCTGTGAGCATCCTGCTCACCAGTGTTTATTTTATGAAATGTTAAAAGGACTTATCTAAGAAACAGAAGATAAAAAACATGTATAGTAAAATGATAGCATACTCACAATTATTAACAACCACACCTAAAACAAAAACAAACTGAGCAAATAACTAGAACAGGAACAGAACCACAGAAATGGAGATCACATGGAGGGATAGCAACAGGGGATTGGGAGGAGGAGAGAGGGGGAAAAGGTACAAAGAATAAGTAGCATAGATGGTAGGTAGAAAATAGGGGGAGGGCAAGAATAGTGTGGGAAATGCAGAAGCTGAAGAACTTAAGACACATGGACATGAACTAAAGTGGGGGAATGTGGGTGGGAGAGGGTGTGCAGGGTGGAGGGGAATGAAGGGGGAAAATGGGACAAGTGTAAGAGCATAATCAATAAAATATATTTTAAAAATTCAATGATAGCCCTGGCTGGTGTAGCACAGTGGATTGAGTGCGGGCCTGCAAACCAAAGGATCGAGGTTCGATTCCCAGTCAGGGCACATGCCTGGGTTGCAGGCCAGTTCCCAGCAGGGGACACGCAGGAGGCAACCATACATTGATATTTCTCTCCCTCTTTCCTTCCCTTCCCCTCTAAAGATAAATAAATAAATAAATATTTTTTTTAAAATTCAATGATATATTTTTAAAATGTACTTTAACATTGTTAACAATTCTATCAATGGACAATACAAATTGTAGTTTTATTTCCAGTCATTTACATCTTCATTCAAAATAGTGAAAGCACAGTACAGTGTTTTCTAATGAATAAGCACAGGTATTATATACCATATATCTGAGGTGAACAAGAACCCAGATTAACAGTTAAAAACTGGAAACTGTTATAGGTCTGTGACATTCCTAAGGACCTCTGAATCATTCTAACTCCCCACATTTGTAAAAGACACTACAACATATAGCTTCCCCACAAAATGTACTAAAATATAACTGAAAATTTTAGGAACCCTCTTCAGATCTTTAATGGTTCTATAAATACTGGACTAAAGTAATTTGTATGCCATTGAAATAAATCCTGTCATGCAAATAAACTAAATTCCATTAGGTTACATCATTACAGTAGCTACATTAACCTTATCTGTCTGCAAAACCATAGCAAAACTTCCAAGCACTGATGATGGCCACTATGTAGCACATCAGCTATCATGATAAAGAGGAGGATGGGGGATGGTGGACACTGACAGCAGGGAGAAGTCGAATTACATTAGCAGCAACCCAAATGTGTGTATTTACAAAGTGGTCTAGCCCTGACCAGTATGGTTCAGTTGGTTGGGCACCGTCTGGCAAAGTGAAAGGTCACCAGTTCAATTCCTGGTCAGGTCACAAGCCTGCGTTGCAGGTTCCGTCCCCAGTCAGGGCATGTTCAAGAGCCAACGGATTGATGTTTCTCTCCCTCTCTTTCTCCCTCCCTTCTCCTCTCTCTAAAAATAAATAAATAAAATATGTAAAAAAGTAAAGTGATCTAATATGAGATTGCTAGGTAGCCAGCTATGCTCACTCATTAGCTAAGCAACTCACAGGTGGGACATGGGTCACTGGCTGCTTTACTAAGATCACAATTTCCACATCACTCTTTGGGATCACTAGAACAATTTAAATCTTGAATGTTACATATGAAATGCCAGGTTCTTCAATGTAGCTGACTTATGTAAAATTAACCTCACAAAATAACTTGGAAAAATGCCTAATAAAATAACCGCACATAAAAAGATGCAATAAAAGGTTGTCCCTTCACTCATTACTGCATTAAATTTTAGGAAATACTATCAGGACCTGGAGAAAACTTCATTTTCCTTATTCTTTGATATTTTTGGTACCATCTTATAATAAATCAAGGAATTCAGGAAATTAAGCTCTTATTATTACTTGTCCATCATACTTTATGTTCTCACAACAAACAAATAAGTAAATAAATAAATGTAATCTACTGTTTCACATCTTCCTGCCTTTGCCTATGGTGATGCCCTTCCTGAAACAAAACCTTCAAGTGTGGGAAACCTTCTGTTTCCCTCCCATACCTTTCTCAGTGTTCCCATGATTTGTAGTACACGCTTCCATTAAAATACTTAGAATACTGTACTATAATTGAATATTAATATATGTTTCCCAACTATACCCAGGCAGAAATCATGCCTTTCACATAGTTTTGTAGTATTATCTCCTTAGCTAAGCCTTAGTATTCATCTGATAACTTCCCTAAATACAGTACGAGGTAAAGGCGCCTCATGCCTAACTCTGCATTTGTGTCATAGCTGTTTCCAGTCAAGTTCATTCTCAGCACTAGGCTTTGATATGAGGTCATTTCTCACCTCTGGGCTTTGCCACACCAAACTATCACCACATTTAGTCAAACGTTTAAAACTCTGCTAATTTCCAGTGCGCCCCAATCCATATGTTCCCCTTTCACAAGCCTCCTGGATTAGATCAGTAAGAAATGCCTGCTGGCAGCTGTTGGCCATTCAATTCTGCTACCACTGAAACATGTGAATATTTCATTGTTTAGGCATTGCAGAGACTTTCAGCAAACATTTACTCTGGGTTCTTGGATTAGAAGAACATTTGTGGTAGGCGAAAGGTAAATAATAAACCACAATGCTACTCAACCAGTGACCTAAAAGCCTTTTGACATCTGACTCTATTGCTTACTAAATCACTGTACATATAAACAAAGTTCCAACCCTTTGTTTCTACTACAAATTATATTTCTAAAACATAGTTCTTCAGTTATTTCGTTTATTTAAAATAAGCTAAAGTAAGGCACAATAGTTCAATGGCTTGCAAACTAACATTAAAAGCATCAGAATATGAATTCATCTGTTACTGACTTACTAAATACAGCTGGATATGTCACTTAATATAAGCTGTCAGAACTTTGGTTTCCTCCTATGCAAGCCTCTCACACAAATTTCAACTATAATGGAGCAATATCCATGAACCTTCAGTTCAGTGTGCCAGAAACAAAAACAAATTCAGTACATCCAAAGGCACGTGCTGAATGCCTTGTGCAGTCAGGCACTCTGCTGGGCACGTGGGACAGTAGGAATAATAGCCCTTACTGCTCTGTAGCAGTTCACGATCTAGTGGAGACTCCAATATAAACAAGCGATAAGCAATGCACAATTAGCTCACTCAAGACAGGGGTGGAGTCTTACTAATCAGCCCCCTCCCTGGTGTGTCAAATAGCTTATTCACTGTGTAACAAACAGACTGAAAGAATAAACTAATCAGTCAATTCATTGATCAGTTGATCAAACTGCAATAATTGCTCTAATCAGGGCAAAATGGTACAGTGAAAGAAGGGATTAATCCCAACTTGGTGGATCGCACACAGCCCCATGGAGAGGAGAGCTGAGTAAGGCCTTGAGGAATGGGTTCACTATGGGCGAGTTGAGATGGGACGGGGAATGCTGGAGAAACAGTAAGAAACCTCCTCACTAAAACAACGGAGCCAACAATGTCTCCTCGGTCTCACCTTCCCCTGGGGTCTATTCACTTTGATAGTAGCTGTCACCATCTCACTGTCACCATGAGGGGTGTTGTTTCCCTTATAAAAATTCAATAGGATTGCCCTGACCAGTGTGGCTCAGTTGGTTGGGTATCATCCTGAAAAGCAAAAGGTTGCCAGTGTGATTGCCAGTCAGAGCACATGCCTGGGTTGCAGTTCAGTCCCCCGTCAGGGCAAGGATGACAGGCAACTGATCGATGTTTCTCTCTCACGCTGATGTTCCTCTCCCTCTCTTTCTCCCTCCCTTCCCCACTCTCTAAAATAAATAAATAAATATTTAAAACTTTCAAAGGTACTTAGTAATATTTATTCAATGAATGACCCAATCGAGTGGAAGTGGAGAAAACCAACAGCAAAATCTTCTTTGGTTCTCTTCAGTACAGCTGATGATGTTTTCAAAAATAAAAATAAAAAACAGCATGACAAGGCTAAAAAAAACTAAGCAGAGAATATGACGAGTTAATTTAATTAAATAAAAAGTTTGACTTACATGGTTTCTCAATCTATCTTCATATAGTTAGTTGGAATTGTATCAGGCCATTCTAATTCCAAATATGGCTACATTCTAACCCCAGAGGACCTCTACAATTTCCCAAGTTTCTTTCCTAAGATTGCTTTGGTGTAGAGTGATTACTTGATGGAGCACCCCTCAAGAGTTCGTTGGAATATTTTGACAAGACTGAAGATTGTGCTCCTCCCACTCAATTCCTGTTCTTATCTAAGCTATCTGGCAAGGTTAGGAAGAACAGAATCAAAGGCCCTCCCTGACCTCCCCCTAATCAAGTTCAGAAATGGCCTTTAATCCCAACAGAGTCCAAAAGAATAACAGCACTCCATCAAAAAAAAAGTTATTCAATAAGTGACCAATTCATACCTTCATTGAAGACAGACACATTCTGCTATAGTTCACAGGACCTCAAGTAGTGTCACACTTAGCGACTCCTTTTATGCCACCTTAAACTTATCTGCCAGGAGAGAAAATGTTTTCCCCATTGTGAAATTCTCGAAGGGAACTACGCCCTCTTATCTAACTTTACATTGTTAAAAATTTAGTCCTTTAATAATAAAGTAAAACCCTCATAATATTTTTCAGGAAAAACAGTAGGGAAATGTTTTAAGCACTGTAAAAAAATTAAATGTGAGAAAAGTACTTTGGCACTTAGCAATATTTTCATATCTCTGAGGAAATACTAAAACCAGGAACCTGAATATGGATTTCACTATGTCACATTTTAATAACATTTTATAATTTTTACAAGATAAGTTTCCTTTTCACCTTTTACTGCTGTTACCCAAATTTTTCTCACAGCACTCTATTCCTATAGTTGTCTCATTTTATTTTCCTCTTGCCTCTTTCTTCTGTTACTTCTTTGTAATTAATTTTAGCCATAATAAAACAATATTTCCATACTATGTGTATGAATTCTTATATCTAATCCGAAAACGAAGACACATTAAGAAAACAATTCCAAAGATACATTTTCGTATTGTTTTTAAAAAGGTAATGTTTGGGAAATACTTGGTTAAATAAAGGTAAAGAAGTCTCTCTTCCCCTCCTCTCCTTTCTTTTTTAATTCTTGAACTTCTCAGAACACTCACATATGCTAATAAATCTCCAAAAGAGGCAGTGTGTATGTATTTAACTATAGATTTTTTTCTTCCTCATTCCTTCCTAGTGCATTTAAAGAACTGATTTCCTAAATTTAAAATAAACTAAGAAAAAATTAGTATTGGTATAATATATTTAAAAGGTCTGTATATTAACATATTTTAAAGGCACCATAAGGCAAAAAATTAAACATTAAGAAAGGCTAGAGGATAGCACTTGCTTTACTAAGAATCCAATTGTGAAAACTAATCTAATTGAGGTGATTATGTAAGAAATGCACATTTATCTTCCAAAAGTATTTAAGAGGAAATCAAGCTATGAACAAAAATATGATAAACATGAAAATGATAAATGAAATTGTAATGGCAAATCCTTTTAAGATTATTTTAAATTATTTACTTTTCAAAATCACTGTAATAAAAATGAAGGGATTAAGCTGTGAGAAAGTCTGTTCTATAGAAACTCATGGTGGTTATTAACCTGGACAACTTCTACACATAGCTCCACGGTTAGCTCACATCACCTCCTCCTCCTCCTCTCTCTTGCTTTTCAGTGTTCCCATAGCACCCTGGATGTGGTACCATTGTTATCATATTGTATTGCAAAAAATTATTTTCTCATCTGACTTCCTGTCTAGACTGTAAGCTCTTTGAGAATGTGGATCATATTATTTCTAAATCTGCACCCCCAAGGTCTAACACTTCATAAATTATTAGAGTGCTTGTAGCTAGTGTATTAGTTGGTTCTCTCAAATTCAGTAATTACTAACTTACTTAGTAAACACTAATAAGGAAAAACTGAACTATCCCAAATTTTTAAATAATAGTCACCATTAAACATTACTAATTTTTCCTCTTCGTTGTGATATAAATAGCCAGCACCTGACACATAATGGACCTTCAATAAATATATATTGCAATAATTATTCAATCAATTAATCCAAGTTTGACTGCAAGTTTGGGCCTTAGTAGAAGGGGCAGGACACTTCAAAACCAAAGACCCCTCCAGTCACTGGTGGCTTCTGCATCTCACTAGCTCTGTCTGATCTGCCGAAAAGCTGCTGTTCTCAAGTACAGCTTCTGATTGCTGAGGAGTATCTGATTGCTGGGGAGTACTGCAGCAAGCATCGGGGGAGACAGAAATGTTAGCACTACAGCACCAGCCTCAACGCACTGAAGCCGAAAGAAATTCCTGTGCAATGTGAAGGTGCTAACTGAAAAACAGAATTTTTTAAATCACCCCAGCAGCTCTGAAGACTGAAATTATTTATTTTGGGGGACAATCAGAGCCTAACAATGAGTGAATTCCCCATATCTATCACCTTTGTCACCTGTGTAAATATATGTCCATCATTTCTTGTTCAATATTCTTTCCAATTAATTACAGTCTGGTGTAAACCCATTCTTCCCCTTCCAATATTCTGTCTTTACTACATACAAGTTACCTTTCCCAAATGGTATAATTAAATACTTAAAAATAAAAAAGTAGTCAGAATTCTGTCTTCATAAAAATGCCCAGAGACAGAGCATTCCTTTTAAGCCATAGCAATTACCCATCAGCCTTCAGGCCATCTAAATTTTAAAATCTTCAGGGAATAGCATGACAGGAGACTGCTCCAAGTATGAGTTAAAGGCTCTTTTCACCATCCAGACTGTGACTTCTTTGGAAATTTATTCTCCTAGTAGAGATGTACTATTCTCTTACAATTTGCTTAGCATGGACATGTAAGTTCTCTTCAACAAGGGCTCTGGAATATCATTTTTAAACATGAAGACTGCATTTAACAGAAATTCAAACAGAAGCTTGAATTAAAGGGGTAATTTCAGATGCAGTGAAAGCTGTAATGTCCATTCAAAGCAATGAAGGCACACCGCATTAATCTCCTAAAAAGATTCAAATGCTGTGAGTAGAGCAATTCTATTTCTTAGTAGGACAAATTAAGATGATTTCCCTTACAGAAATTGCCATAATTACAAGTAATTATCTTGTACTCTCTAAAGTTACCACTATAGCACATTCTGCAAATATCATTTCCTTCAAATACTTTATTTGGAAATACAGGAGATATTCTTGCTTTGTGAATTGTGCTACAGACCTCAAACTGATTATTTAACAGTCCTACATTGTATGTGTAGAAAAGAGATGACGTTCTGAAGTTGGAAGTGTTTGGAATTCCAAATTTATGATATTGTTATCATCAGGTAACCAATTCTACTCAAAGGAGTACAAACAAATGAGAATGGCAAACATTCAAAGATAAACTTCAATCAAATGTAGACTTATGCATGAAACAATGAGGAGATTTCTTCTGATAGGCATAGGGCAATCATGAAAAACATGTAAACAGCTGCTTTGGTACTTACAGAGCCAAATAAAATCCCATCATTTGGAACCTACTCAGTTTTTCATTTCCCTTTAATAAGAAAGTGTGAGAAAAAACAGTTACTCATCAAGCATTAGGAGGAGAATAAGCATGTGAAACTCTAATTTCACCATTTTGGGGGCCAATTACCATCTGGATTTCAGCTGGCATTTGAAGTCTATTCTCCAGCCAAATTGGGATTCCTTACCATGTTATAAAAACATGCTCAGAGCTTGCCTTTCCCTATATTTTCCCAATGCCTGCAATGGCCTCCCTCTTTCTGCCTGGTAAAAACGAGCCCACAAAGTCTAGTTGAAATGCCACTCCACCATGCAGTCTCTTTTGGTCTACTAATTCTTTTTTTTAAGTATATTTTATTGAATATGCTCTTACAGTTGTCCCATTTTTTTCTTCCCTTTATTCCCCTCCATCCTGTACCCTCCCCCCTTGCTCCAGCATTCCCTCCCCACTTTAGTTCATGTCCATCAGTTGTATACGTAAGTTCTTTGGCTTCTCCATTTCCCATACTATTCTTCACTACCCCCTTTCTATTTTGTACCTACCCTTTATGTTCTTATTCCCTGTATCTTTTCCCCTATTCTCCCTCTACCCCTCCTTGCTGATAACCCTCCATGTGATCTCCATTTCTGTGATTCTGTTCCTGTTCTAGCTGTTTGCTTAGTTGGTTTTTGTTTTTGTTTTTGTTTTTAGGTTCATTGTTGATAGTTGTGAGTGTGTTGTCATTTTACCATTCATATTTTTGATCTTCCTTTTCTTAGAAAAGTCCCCTTAACATTTCATATAATAAGGGCTTGGTGATGATGAACTCCTTTAACTTGACCTTATCTGAGAAGAACTTTATCTGCCCTTCCATTCTAAATGATAGCTTTGCTGGGTAGAGCAATCTTGGATGTAGGTCCTTGCCTTTTATGACTTTGAATACTTCTTTCTAGCCCCTTCTTGCCTGCAAGGTTTCTTTTGAGAAATCAGCTGATAGTCTGATGGGAACTCCTTTGTAGGTAACTGTCTCCTTTTCTCTTGCTGCTTTTAAGATTTTCTCCTTATCTTTAATCCTAGGTAGCTTAATGATGATGTGCCTTGGTGTGTGCTTCCTTGGGTCCAAACTCTTTGAGACTCTGAGCTTCCTGGACTTCCTAAAAGTCTATGTCCTTTGCCAGATTGGGGAAGTTCTCCTTCATTATTTTTTCAAATAAGTTTCCCATTTTTTGCTCTTCCTCTTCTCCTCTGGTGCCGCTATGATTCGGATGTTGGAACATTTAAAGTTGTCCCAGCAGTTCTAAGCCTCTCCTCATTTTTTTTTTTTGAATTCTTGTTTCTTCATTCTGTGCTGATTGAATGTTTATTTCTTCCTTCTGCTCCAGATCATTGATCTGAGTCCCAACTTCCTTCCCTTCACTGTTGGTTCCATGTACATTTTTATTTATTTCACTTTGCATAGCCTTCACTTCTTCCTCTGTTTTGCGACCATATTCAACCATTTCTGTGAGTATCCTGATTACCAGTGTTTTGAATTTTGCATCTGATTGGTTGGCTCTCTCTTCATTGCTTAGCTCTATTTTTGGAGCTTTGATCTATTCTTTCACTTGGACCATATTTCTTTGTCTAGGCGCACCTGTTACATAGTAAGGGGTGGAGCTTCAGGTATTCACCAGGGTGGGCAACCCACATTGCTGAGTTATGGTGCTGTGTGGGGGTGGGATTCTGATAGGGAACAATGCCACTTGCTAGGCTCTTGGCCAGCTTTCAGTCACTTCTCCCCCTACCCACAAGCAAATCAGCACCTTCTGGTGCTGATTCCTGGATGGGTGGGTTTGTGTACATTCTAGGACCCTGTGGGTCTCTCCAAAGAACTCTTCTGTGAGGCTGGGATTTTCTGCTGCTGCCACAACCCCCACAGGAATTTTTCAGTCAGAGGTTTTGAGGCTCTATTTCCCTGCGCTGTAACCCTGGGTTGCTAGGACTGCTTTGCTCTCCAGTTGTTCCTCCCAGTTTATCCACACACAAATGTGGGACTACCTGCTCCACCAGCTGCTGCCTTGCCACGCATCCTCTCTTTCCTACTTGCCAGTCTCTGTCCCTCCTACTGGTCTGGAAGAATGTTTTTCCTTTAACTCCTTGGTTGTTGGACTTCCATACAGTTCAATTTTCTGGCAGTTTTGGTTATTTTTTGTTTTTAAATTTGTTGTTGTCCTTCCTTTGGTTGTGCAAGGAGGTACACTGTATCTACCTACACCTCCATCTTGGCCAGAAGTCCATGGTCTACTAATTCTTATCCCAAACTCAGAAATCTTCTTCCACCAATTCAGCTGTGACCTCTCCTTTTAGTCACTCTCTCTAGTAATACTTAACATATGCCACCTCACATTGCAGGTGCCTGTCAACCTGTCTTGTCCTTCCTTCCAAAGGAAATGCAGTTTATTCACACTTGTATCTCCAATAAATAAATGTTTGATAATGTAATCATTTAAAAGAAATTTTGATTTTTTAAATTATTCCCTTTAAATGGTAGGTAGAAAATAGACGGGTGGGGGGAGGCAGTAAGAATAGCATAGGAAATGCAGAAGCCAAAGAACTTATATGTACAACCCATGGACATGAACTAAAAGGGGGGGATCTGGGTGGGAGGGGGTGTGCAGGGTAGAGGGGAATAAAGGGGGAAAATGGAACAACTATAATAGCATAATCAAGAAAATATATTTTTTAAAAAGAAAAAATAAACAAAACTATTCCCTTTAAAATTATATCATTGAAACAGCCTTTAAAATAACTACAGGGCCCATTAAGAAATTATGTATATTTTAAACTCTGAACAAATATCTGGTTCTATTTAACCAAAATTTGTACATTTTATTTAGTGTTTAAAACTCATCATGGAGATATTATAACCTCTGTACCTATTAATTTTCCCTGGTTTGTTTGGTTGGTATAAATGTTCATTATATTTGCATATGTAATTATAGATAGTCAAGAACCTATAATTTAAGATCCTTCCTTTAACTGATATCTCTTAAAGTTAGAATTTTTACATATGAATTTTAAACAAAAATATAAATAAATCTACTCCACATTTTATCCTATTTTAATCAACTTATAAATATCAGCAGTATGTTCTATAGATTCATAATAATTTAAAAATTAGCTTTAGGAATTTTACATCCTCATTCATTCTTAATACATATATGATGCAGTACAACAGTATGTTATGAATCCACTTTAAAAAATAAAGTCAGAGAGTTTTGTTCAAATAGACACAGATAATTTACCTATACCTACAATAGTTTACTGGAAATCCTGGTTCCATAATAGCCAGTTCTTATCAATCGGCAGTCCCCTACCTTTTTGCCACAAGGGACTGGTTTCATGGAAGACAATTATTTCCCTGGATGGGGCTGGCAGGGCAGGACAGTGGGGATGGGGGGACCAGAAGGCAGAGCTCAGGTGGGAATGCGACAGGGGTCTGCAGACAGGGAGAAGGGAGGTTGAGGACCCCAGTTCTGAATGGTTTATTTCATTACCACTATGAATAAGATAGCATTTAAATGGTTCATCAAAATTTCTTGAGAAATTTTAATCACAAACAATTAGAACAGTGACAAGCACATTCTGTTGATTTACTTATCAATAAGGTCTATTTCACATTTGCGTTAACTTACATAAACTGTTTACTTTTCATAGGTAAAGCTATTCTATCTTTACTAATAGTAGTCATTAATTTTCCCTTTTACTCTTGGTCCTTTTGCATCACTTACTTTGACCTAGAGGCGGTCCTCCCTTGAAATTATGACATATGTGAAGTTTGTAGTCAACATCTATTTCCACTCTCAACTATCTTTTTCTCCTGTGCCCCCAAAATACAGACTCCCTTAATGCTGCTGCTTCTCTACTCTCAGTGACTGTGATCTCTCCCTACCAGCTACCTCAAGAGGTTATAAGACATTTTTTAATGTCTTGCTGGGTGACAGACCAGCAAAGCTAACGAAGAGCAAAGCACAGAGGGATTTTAAGAAAATAAGTCCCCAAAGATGTGTCTGAAAGCAAATAGATGTCTTGTGCCTTCAAAGTATATCATATAACTGTCTTTTATATATACTTACACACACACACCCAATCCTAGAGTCTGAACTCCTAGAGAAGAAGTTGAAGCCCTACAGCACAATGGATATGAACCTCTCCTTAGAGTATTTAGGTCTAGGGCCAGCCTCTGAAGAGCTATGTGCTTCTTCTGAAGGAGTCACTTTACCTCCTGGCACTCTGCTTCCTAATATGTAAAATTAAATGCTCCTTGAATTTCCTTTCATTTCTAAAAATATTTTAATCTCAGTACCATAAATACTGTCTAACAAAAGTCTAGGCTAAAACAAAAAGGACTGTTTAAAATAAAGAATACTTGTGCCACAAAAAAATGTGTGGGTTAATTAATATGTAACTGATTAATATTTAAATAAATCCCATACTCCTTGGTTGTTTCTTCTCAAAGGCAATCACATATACTCCCTAGAATATGCAATTCTACCTTTCACATAAAATACTAATACTAGTTCCTACCACCACAGCATTTGATTGCTTGTATATATTTAAAGAAGTTATAAATGAAAAAAATGCCAGGCCAAATACACCAAAATATTGTCAGAAAAGGGAAAAGTACAGTAGTATTTATCAACTCATTCAGTCTCTGTGACCATGTATCCCCAAAGAATCAATAGCATAATAAATAGCTCACTTATTTAAAAAGAAAGTCACTTATTTAACCATCTCAACTATATAAAACCCAGCCTCAAATTAGAAAGCTAATTTTTTTTAATCTCTAAGCAGTCAAAATGAAAAGCCACAACTCACACTCTAAAGTTCATATATCCTTAACGGAAACCCTCGTTCAGTGTCTATTTGCTTTCCCCTCAGTCACAGCTAAGGCTCAGTTCAGTGGCATCTCTTGCCCACCACAGAGAGGAAAGAAATATGAAACAGAATTGCAAGAGGAAGGCACAAGACAGCAGCATTCCTTTGGGCAACATGTAAAGAAAGATAAAAACTGTACAAAGAAGGCATGAAAGTATTTTAAAAGGAACAAAAGGACAATCCAAGGTCATTAAAATAGGAACAAATAACTCTATGTTCTTTAAAATCTCCTATAATGTTGACATAGTATAGCAAAGTAGAATAATTTCATGTTTGTGATAATAAACCTGAGTAATCGGAAGTTTAAATCATGCTTAGTACCTTCTGCGTAAGAAGGCAAAAAATGTATTAAGATATTTTAGAAAATTTCACATAAAAATGGTTGAAATTTAACAAGGGCTGGCAGTTGAATTAAATTTGAGTTAACAGGAACTTCACAAGAATACCACAGGTAAATTAAATATTAGTGTAGCAATTTTCCAGGGAAACCATGGTGACTATGGAATATTAAAATTCATAATTAATCCCTCAAATACATTGTAGTCTGATGATAGTTTCAATATTTACCACCACCCTTCCCAACCCCCACAAATACTAACTGAACCATAGTAAATTTCTATTTTTATGGGTAAAAGATGGTCATACATCAGCAATCCACATGATTCAACCTAATATCTTTACCAAAATTCTTAACAACAAAATTAAGTAGTTTGAATTTTATCTTTTATTTCTCCAGCCCACCCTCTCTTGGAAAAAAACTAATTATTAAGTCATAACGATCTAAAGGCCACCAAATGCTCATGGGCCCACCACCACTCACCATGACATTTTCTTTCTACTCCTCAAAACCAGAGCAATCTCATTTATGCCTGGGAGCCTCAACTCCCCAAACACAGCTCCACAAACATCCAGCAGATCTGGGTTTGAGCACATAGGTTTTCACAGATACCACAGGTAGCATGACCCTGAAAATGTGTGTATGGGTTCCTGCTATATTCATTTCTAAATATTAAAAGTATAAAATATGTCTAACATGCTTAACAATTAATTATCAGAGCATTGAACTAATGATCCAAATATATAATGGACATTAAAGGTTTTTAAGTCATATAAAATAGGTGAAATTCAGTCTGTTCTTAGATTCAAAATATTGTACTTTTATTTTCCTTAAAACAAGGAACACCTACTTTGGATAAGTCAAAATAAGGAGTCATTTACCCATTAAAAAACCTATTTGTAATCTAATAAGTGTTGTTATGCCAATAAAGATTATAACAGTTACTCCAGGTTGGGCAATAGCACTTCCTTGTGGGTTTCTTCCTTCCCTGCTCTCCACTACCACAGGTCTAGGTTCAAGTCTGGGCACACTGCATGTTTGGGAGAATACACATCCAAACACAGTGTGTTCACAAAATGACCTCTCCTGCCTCCCAACTCCACTTTGTCCCTATTCCAAATGTTAACTACTCTGTAACTCAGAATTGCCTCAAAATCTCTGCTTCTACAAGTCTCAGTCCTCCAACATGACGAATTTAAAGTACTACCTCTCATAAATTAAATAATGCTGGAAATACGGGTGCATCCATGAATGGACATTGGCCTACATGACCAGAAACAAGTGAGGGAAATCACAGTCCTTCCAGAGTCCAAACTGAGAGACACCTACCAGCAAAAGCCTCATGTGCGGCTTTGACAATTGCCATCAAACTTACTTCAGGCAACTTTTCTGGAAATGCTAAGTTTATTACACAAAAGGTATATGCTAAAAGAACAGAATACTCAAAATTATAAAGAAGACTAACAGGTTAAATAATAGTGTTCATAATTAAAGGGCTCCATTATATGAGAATACTCCTCTTAGAAGAAAGTTCAGGACAAAAGCTTCATGTAAACCTGAAAATGTCAGTTAAATGATATAATTTTTATAGCTTTCAATAAAACTACATGGTTCTAGCACACCAATAAAAGCAAAGTCTTAAAGCTGAGGCATAACATTGTTATTATTAATGATATAATGAATTCACTGTGGAAGCTAAAGCTGACAGGGGTTTCAGGTTTTCTCTTGCTTCCGCTGTGTTTTCCACAGCATGTCACCACCATGACTGACTAGCAAAATGAAGGTGGCTGCTGGCTCCCTCTCTCGAAGTTGGGCTAATTAAACTCTGTAGCCTCTCACACTGGCAATACTTATTGACTAGCTCCTGAACAGTAAAGGTATCAAATCAAGTTTCCTCATCACTGACTTCCTTCACTTCTTATCAAATCTATCAACAATTCTCAGCTTCTCAAATGTTCCTGGAAGTAGTTTTCTGTAGATGACCATTCCCAACCAATTTTATAAAATCAAAAATATTTAGGGCTGAAGGGAATAAAGATTCATTCCAGTGTTTTACAACCATGGTGTCACTGCATTAAGGTCTTATGATCAACTGTGAGAAACATCAAAAATAACTACAATTTTTTTCTTCTTTTCAATAGAGGTGAAGTTCATGTAACATAAAACTAACTACTTAAAATGTACAATTTGGTTGTATCTAGTACACACATAATGTATGACTACTACCACATAACTGTGACTTTATTTTTAATAGGTACTTAGTTAATATTATCCTTTTAATAAATTGCCCTTACTCATAGACAGTATGCTGTTCTGAGAGGGTGAAAAACAGGTAGAGATAAACTTGCAAGTTAGGCATTTCCAATAACAGACAAGTATGAGGATTTTGCCAACTGGTTGAACATCGTTATCCATAATTGCATTTCATTTTTCATTAAATGTTATTTATACCATTAGTGCACTACATTTTTTCAAACATTCACTCATTGAGTTCCCGCTCTGTGCCTGTCCCTCCAAACCTTACGACAGTAGAAACAGACATACATACTAACAGTTGCAGGACATGGCTATGAATGCGTCCTATGCAAATATGGTTGAAGGAGGGTATAGCCAACTATGCCCAGCAATTATAGATGAATTCATACAGAGAAGTGCTTAAGGCATACCCAGTGACAAAAGACAGACAAGTTAAATAGAGTAGGAGGAAGGCATTCTAGGCAAAGGAAGGAGTACACTCAAGTGTAAAGAAGCCTGGTAAACCATATCCAACTAGATTGCGGGGGACAATCACACTAACAGGAAAAAACGTAGTAAGCACATTTACATGCCAGGTACTCCTTGTAAGCATGTCACGTTATATCCTCAAAGTCATATTAAGAGCTAGGTGCCATTCACAACAAACAGATAAGACGGCTGAAGTACAGGCAGGTTAAGTAACTTGGCTACAGAGCTACTAAGAGACAGGGCTGGAATTCAAACCCAGGCAGTATGGCTTCAGAGATCATCATCCTCTTTGTTACTATAGAACTTATACTACATTCTTTATTTCTCCTCGTTAATAAAATTTAATCACTTAAGGCAAGAATTTTTATTATGGAAACTAGAGTAATTCACGGTACAATGTAGGTGAATAAATGACTGACATAAACAATGAGTGGGCCCCATTAAGAGCTCCTTGTGGCATCTGAAAACTCAAGGGCACAAGTGTCAAGCTATCTTGAAAGATTACTAAAGCTTAATTTTTTTTATTTTTTCAATTTAAAAATACATTTTAAAAAACAGAATTTCTCCTATTTTCCCAATAGTCCAGTCATTTCCTGCACACCCTCTAGGCCGAGGTGGGCTCACCCCAGTCTGCAGACCTCTACCAGCCCAGGGAGAAACATGCCAGGGCTCCAGGAAGATGAACCATGGCAGCAGATGTGTGTGTGTGTGTTTTTAACAATTACTATATTTTTCAGACTATAAGACATACTTTTTTCCCAAAAAAATTGGGAGGAATAATGGTTGTTAATGCTGCTGCTGAGTTCTGTTTACATTTACATTGGTGAAATATTATGTTATTTATGTTACTAAATATTTTACCACATTTTTTGCTTCAAAAAAATTTTTTTTCTATTTTTCGCCTCTAAAACCTAGAGGTGCGTCTTATGGTCCGAAACAGGCGGTACTCTAAAAAGAGTAAGAAGCAAAAAAAAGAATTAAAAAGAGACAGAAGAATGGAAAATCATTCAGATGCCATTTGCAATAGATCCAGCAAGTGATAATGAGGAGCTAAACTGTAGCAGTGGGGAGCAGGATGGAAAAGACTAAATGACAGGCCCAGGACGCAAGTCATGGGGACTGCCAGAACTGAAACCTGGGTTTCTGGTTGCACTGATCTGGGAATGGTACATAGAATGTATTTCCAGAAAGACCTTTATTATGGAATTTCAAAGACCTCTTTTAAACTACTTTTGTCCACAATGCTTGATTATTTTTGCAAACTGTGACCCAAGGTGAATAATTTAATAATAACAACCAGCACAGCATTCAGGCAGGTAACTAAGTAATTTAGTATAGCTACACCAAAATTTGAGACTTCAGCTTCCTAATCTAGAAAAAAAGTACTTCATCACTGAGAAAGTGAAGGGATTTGAAATGCACTCTTTTGTAAAAAAAAATAAGCTATTCCAGAACATAAATTTACAAGACAAAATCCTTACATGTGAGCTTCCAAACAAGCTTCCTAAATGAAGGTCCATCAGAGAAGTCATTTAAGAAGCCAGATTCACATTATGTTAATGTGACAAGTATAACAAGATAAATATATCATATGATTCTAAAATGACATTATTAATATAGCTTTATGTGACAAGTTCCTATTAATGATCTTTTACTATGTGTGAACAGTAAAATACATTAGATAAGCAATAAAAAAAATCCAATCGGCAGTAGCTTTCCTGAAGATTTTGACTGCAGTCTTACTTACACAGTGTTATCTGATACTAATCCTTGGATTTTAAAGAGCAGAAATCAATCACTTCAGAATTGTAAACAAACATGTTCCTATGAGATGAACATTTTAATTAATATCATTTCTGCAAATACAAGATAAAAAAGAATGCTGCATAATAGCCTCTACTGTAAAAGCAGGGGAAAGTGTATTTTGCCAGGCCAGTAAGGTTGCATTAACAAAAGGATCCTGACAGATCAGGAGCCCCGTCCCTGGAGCCTGATGGTGTGTCTTAACAAGGACTGCCAGAGGGGTTCTGTGGAAAGTGTGCCTGTCCCCTCCCTCCCTGGTGTTGTCTATCAGAGATTAGGAGTGAGTGCTCAAATATTCTGGTTTCTTTAATAATCTGCCATAGTCTAATATCTGTGAATAAACTAAATTACTTTGAACCTTTTTATATTTGAAGTTTATACCACCTCTTAGAATAAACTCTAAAAATACAAGTTTTACAAAGTAACAGTTCTTATATACTTTTACATCAAATAAATATTTATTGAGCAACTAAATTACCTTTGGCACCAAAAAATAAGTGTAAGATATGGTTCCTATACTTAAGGAGCTTGAAGTATAATTGAGAGGCAGGATATACAAAGAGAGAAAGGTACTACATAAAAAGATACAATGGTTACTATCAATAAAAGATCATCAACCTAAAAGGGCATAGACTGCAAATGCTTCAAGAATTCAGACGTAGACAAAATCACTGTTTCTTCAAGAAGAAGGGGAGGGAGAAAGAGTGTCTTGGTGTGGGTATCTAGAAATGAGGGAGCAAAGCTATGGCTAACCTTCATATATTGAGATCATCTCATCTCTCAGGCTTTATTCTTCTTGGATTAAGAGCCCTGGGCATCAAAATTCCCAAGTACAATGGTGGAGAGCACATGTCTTAAAGTAAATAAGGCCTGGTCTAATCTTAGCTCTGATGCTGCCATGCTGTGTGACTTTGCCTAAGTCATCTCTCTGTATCTATTTCCTTACCTGCAAAATACAATTTATGACACCTACTACTTCATTAGATAAGAAGTAAATGAATGCATATAAATCAAGCAGAGACTCCTAGCATAGAGCAGATACCTAAAAAATGGTACTTGCTATTTACATGATATTAAATGCCATTCTTACCATGCTGCAATCACAATTGCATAGAATCTTGCCAGGGAATTACAGGGCTCTGGGTAGGAGTCCCACTGTTCTCTGGAAGACTGGGTCCTAAGCTCTTCACTGGTCCTAAAGGTAGACCATGACTAATCATGCTTTAGGGGGGGTTTTTTGTGCAAAGGTAGCAGACCCTAATTGAATCCTCCAGAGCCCGTATCCTGAATTTTAGTATTTAGTTTAACCCAGTGAGTAAGCAGAGTGAAGAGCTCCCCTTCAATCATGTACTCCAGCTACAGGCTCAGACGGAAACAAAGAAACCTAGAACCTATGGTCATTTTCGTACAGTGAGACCAGAATTAACAAAAGCAAGCAGTGGTAGAGGCAGACCGGGCACTGTGATAGCAAGTCACCAACCAACCCTAGTCATGATGTCCAGCTATAGACAGAGGTTGCCTAGGGCAGCATTCTGTGAATGATCTGCCTAGCTTTGTTAAAATCACATCAATGCAGTCTCACTTCTTATCCGTAGTGTAAATGGTTTTTTGAAACAGTTTGGTAAAACACATGGCATGTGACTATAGCACTACAAATGTGTTAACAGACTCAGCCAGAAACCATGGCAATGATCTGATCATATGAGTATTCTTGCAAGAGAAAGAAAATAAACCTAATCTTTGTAAAACTTACTGGTGCCCTACCAAAGTTTACTATTGAGTCCCTTCCAAGGAAGCTTCCATTTCCAATATAGAAGCAAGAACTGTTCTCAAGCCACAACCAAATAGTCATACGGTATTTGATAGCTCAGCCTATTTATAAATCTTCTATGAACTCTGCAGAATTATATCTGGATCCTTATAACATGATTTGGGATTATAAATACAGTGAAGAAACACAACCTTCTGGTATAGCAATTTAAGCATCAGAGAGTGAGTAAATACTGCAGAGTGAATCTTAACACTTGAAACAGAATCTTTCAGAGTCCAGAAATCCACCTGACTGCCAAGAATAATACTTCCATGGTTCAAGCAATACCAGTACCCAGAGGGGTTTCCACAGACATAACCACATGA
This sequence comes from Carollia perspicillata, assembly GCA_004027735.1. NCBI lineage: Eukaryota > Metazoa > Chordata > Mammalia > Chiroptera > Phyllostomidae > Carollia > Carollia perspicillata. The sequence goes on along the minus strand of PVKM010002094.1, from coordinate 32,288 downwards.
GTTACTGCATATTGGGTAAAATAGAAAAAACAGACATTTATGAATGTATAGTTTGCAGACATCTTAAAAGTACTCATAAATATTCAACTTACAAACATAGAAGAAATGGGGAGGGTGGCTTCAGGAATACACAGCATCTGTTTAAAATGCTTAATTATATGGCTTCTTCTATGGGTTTTCCTCACCTAACTTAGATTTTAATGTGGATCTGGGAAGAAGATACATGGATCTCTTAACTAAAATAAATGAAACCAATCTCACTGAAAGAAGCTCTATGGTGAGAACTAATCTATGAGAGATTCTGACTTCAGGATAAGGTACAAATGACTTAGTGTGAGAGATCAAAATTGTATCAATTAGATATCAAAGAAAACCTTTCAATTCACCAGGCTACATTGAAGCAGGGTTTGTTAGCTTCTCTAGCAATAAAACGAATGCACAATATCTTCTTGTGCATTTCACACGATTTCCATTTACGCTCTGATGTAAAACATGGTATCACACATCATGCTACAAAGAAAGAGTCAGTTTAGCTAGTTCAAGTAAAACACCAAGCAGCTGCTAACAGAGACAGGTCACGGCAGGGGAAGGGCACAGCACATTCAGTTCGCTATGTTTTCCTTCAGAAGAATGTCAATAAAAACCACAGCCAACTGAGGTATTGGGGGTGAGGCGGGGCAGAAGGGAGGTCCTGCTGTGCAGTGAACCCCTGGGTTCATCTAACAGTTAGCACCAGTCAGACAAGTTAGCAAAAGGGAGCCCTAGCCAAACCTACAGCTGCCAACAACTTGAAGAAAGCTGTCTTTCTCCCTGAACGTCCTGGGGTAAGGACCAGTCCCACATTTAGAAACGTTATTTCTGGGACCAATAGCAATTTATTTTGATAGAACCACTGGATTTTTTTTTCTTGAGTTCTCAACAAAGGAGCCATATTAGGAAATAATCTTGCAAAAAGCAAGTGCCCCCTCCCCCTCTCCCCACGATCGATGCATACACACCCGTGCACGCTGACACGCACAGACACACACCAGTACACAATGGGCAGCGTGCTCACTCAAGGGCCCACAAGACCTCCGGGGAGCCCACAGGCAGAAGGCCCTCCTGGGCCGGGCCCGAGGCTCTCGGGCAAGGGGCACCACAGCCGGAACCAGCCGCAGGGCAGTTTGTGCTGGGGATGCTCGCCCCCCAGCGGGGCCCTGGGGAAGCAGCTGCCAGTGGCTCGGAGCCTATTAACCCCTTTGGAGAAGTAGGTGCTGCAACACCACCCACCTGCAGGGACTCTGGAATGTGTCGGGGGTACAGTCCCAAATGTCCCCCAGAGAAAGGGGCGTCGCCAAGTCATTGGACCCTGGCAGCTTTTGGCAGGCCCCTGCAAAGCTAATCATGTCCCTGGTTCCAAGGCTTCTAAAGCCACCGGGTGTTTCTGAGCTGTCACCCTTGAGACTCAGTCTAGGCTCACGAAGAAGGAAAAACTTAAGCGGGCAGTGGACGCAGACCAGACTTGGTAATTCATCCCTCAGGGAGTCGTGCAAGTCCCTAAGGGAGCGGAGCTGCTTGAACCAGCCAGCCCAGCAAACTACGGAAGGGGTAGAGGGACCCCAGGGCCACCGCTCCCTGTCACCCTTCCCTGGGTAGGGCGCCGGGGCCCGTCCCCACTCCAGGACACTTACCTTCTTCCGGGGCTGCCATTTCATCATATTTGTACAGCCGATATGTGGCACATCAAGATGCTGGCTGGGGGCTGAGGGCAGACGCAGGGCAGCAGCGACTGCAAGTCATGCTGCCTCCCTCCCACCCCCTAATTCTTTCCCATATTCACTGCAAAGGGAAGAAGCTCAGGAGAGTCCAGTCTTTTCGCCTTCAGTTCAATGAAAAGTATCCCCAAACCACGAACACACTTCCCACTGGGCTAGGAAGTCCCAGCAGCCTGCGTACTCCTGCCAAAGCGGGGCATTTTCCACCCGGGGCCAGCACCAGTAAAAGGAGCCTGTGGCAGAGGGTCTCCCAGCCAGCTGCAGAGACCGTCCCTCAGAGAAGAGCTTGAAAACACGAGCTGCTGCAGAAACCCAGCCGGGCTTCTGCCATCCAAACCCCTTTTGGCGAATTCTCCTCTTCTCAAAAAAAAATAAAAAAAGATTAGACAAGCAATCAAACCCTCACGCGCAGCCTGGAGCAATTCCCAAAATTCTGGGTGTATTTCTCGTTTGTAAAATTTAGCAAAGAAAATTCCAAAGATCTGTAATCAGAGCTTCTTTACGCTGTTTTCTCTTCCTTCTTGGATAACTTGGGAAAAGGATCTGCTTCCCCAAATGCCTACCTTCCCTAAACACTGTAAATAGGAAAACTTGGTTTGTGTGTTTAGATTTTTTTTTTAATTCCCAAGAACCTTAGTGGGGAAAGGCTGGAAGGAAATCCTGCAAGAACCCAACTCCACAGCTCAGTCTGCACTAATGACTTCCTTCCCTTCAGTGCGAGCACAGCCTGCCCAGCTCCAGCCACACAGAGCAAACGGTTTCTGGGTCTTAGTGCCACGACATCTGCTCCAAACCAAAAAGTAAAACATACGTTTCAGAGGTACTCAACAGCTCATTAGGAATCAGAGCCAGAAGAGACCTACAAAACCAGGAAAACATGTCAAAAGATGTATACTTAGTTCTGTGAGTTATGCTGGGAGAAAAAGGAAATGGGAAGGACCCTGCACCAAAAGGCTACAAAATCTTAATGTGTGATTTGAACAAAAAAGATTTGAGGTATCTGACAAGATAAAAAAAAATCAAAAATAGACTCTGCTTCTCTAAACTTAACATTATTTCTTACTATAAAAAATATTGCTGTGGAGATTGAGTTTCATTCATCTTCTGTAAAATGATTTCACCCTGTTTAAGGGGATTCAACTCTAAATACAAAAAATACTATGCAATTCTATTATTTGTTATCCAACATGTCTACCAACTCCTATCCCGTCATAAGGCTATTTTGATAGCTGGGACTAAGAAGAGTAGTGTAAGTTACTAGGAGACTAACTGGTATATATAACGATAGTAACTGGGATACTATGAGTCCAATGTTCCAACAATGTTTCACTCATTCTCATAGTTCTGTATGCATTGGCAGGATTGGATGATGTATATAAATGCCATTTAAAAAGCCAAAATAGTTAACTAAAACAGATTACTTTTGAGATCTTTTCTAAACCCAAGAGTCTGAAGTTTAATGGTGAAAGCATTATCTTTCTTATAATAATAATGTTAACAATTACAGCTAAATGAATAGGTATGCTTTCTTAAGCCACTACTGTATGCCAGGACTATGTCCACAGTCATTATCTCACAGCCCTGCAAGAAAGGTCTTATTCCCAGGCCTTCCTAGCAGCACTGCAAGGAAGGTCCTCATTTTCTACATGAGGACACTGAAATTCAGAGGGGTCACTTGCTCAACCAAAACAACAACACATAGAAGGTGACAAGGCTGAAATTCAGACCCATGATGAACTGTCTCCAGAGACTAAGCCCTTCCCATGACATGCTACATGCTGCCTTACCTCTCATCTTGATAAAACTATTAAGTGCCTATGACTTAAGCACCTAGTATTGGTCAGTCCCTGTTCCAGGCACTAGAAATGAGTAACAGCCCATCCATGCTCCTGCAATTACATACAGCAGGCAGCAGTCACAAATAGTACCAATACTCTGTATACATTCCAACATAGCCAATCATTCTGCACAACTTAATGTGGATATCCTACTAGGAAGAGTTCAATAAATTCCAAACCAAATTCATCAATCTATCCCCAAATCAGTTTATCTTCCCAACTTTTCTTTACCTGTCCATAGTGCTATCACTCTTCCAGGATCACAAGCTAAAACACTGATATCATTCCTTACATCTAATCTGTCACCAAGTCCTTTCACTTCATTCTTAGACGTTGCTTTCAAATTCCTATTACTGACATCTGAGGCCAGAGCCTCACAAAACAAACATATATTAAGTACCAATGAGGTAGAAAGCATCATATAGGATGAAGACTAAGTCCCTATGCTGAAGGAAGTTGTAAAGAAGGTAGGACAGAACAAAAGACCTATAAGAAGACAACCAGGCATTGCCTTAGTCAGTGAAGCAACACATGAGTTACGTGGTCAATAAGTGTTCCAGGAGTTAGAATGAGAAATTGTGGTCAACAGGGATGGGCAAGAAGGTCTTACAAAGGAATCTGAATTAAAAATGCAGAGAAGATACAACTCATTCTAGAGCATAAGGCCAAGGTACCATGGCCAGTAATGCCTTTCAGGATCTGGACCCCTCTACCTTTCAGAACTCATTTCTTACTTCTCCCTCAGCCCCTACTACCTTGGCCACCTCACTGACCTTTGGTTATGGCAAGCAGACACTTCTTGCACCCTCTGCCTGAATCACTCTTCCTCTAGATACCCTCTTGGCTGCCTCGCATCATTCTTTCTAAAATAGGAATACCATGACTCACACGCAACTACTTTCCAGCTTCTCTACACTGCTATATCTTACTTCGAAGCCCTTATTACATGTATTTTGTTTATTTACTTAATGTCTTAGTCATCCCTCAAAAACAAAAATTCCAAGGGAGCAGGAACTTTGCTCTGTCATAACACCAACACCAGTGAATAGTGCCCAACACAATCAGCAATCAATCAGTATTTGCTGAATGAAGCAATGAAAGAAAGAGAAAAAGGAGAATAGTGAGAGCAAGGGAGGCAAGCATATGTAAGATTCAAGACACAAAATATCGACCTGCCTAAAACATAAGGCTTAAATGTAAGAGTGTTAGAGGTAGAGACTTTGTCTTGTTCAGCTTTATAACCCCCAGGGCTCAAAACAGTGCCTGGCACAGCAAAGGTACTCAATATTTAGGGGATAAAGAATGGGGAATGGGGATTGGGAGTGTGTGGAGAATGAACAGTGAATGAGTGAAATTCCACTCCACACAAAGTAAAAGATATTTTTGCAAGGTATGATGGAACCAAGTGGTAGGGACTATTGTAAGGCAAAGAAATTTTGACTTTATCCTGTAGAATGCAGGGCATTGAAGAGATCAACAGTAGGCAAAGAGCATGGTGGAAGGAGCATTCTTAAGTAATCTAACATATAACAAAATATGAACTATGACTTTATGAGGCTCTTTTAATATAAGCCTTTAGATTTTTAAAAGTACTTACATGATTGTTTATTATGACCATTTGACAAATATCAAAACTGTAAGTCAGAGGGGTTAAGTGACCCATTCAATGCCACATGGAGAGTCAATGGCGATAGAAGGGCAAGAACCCAGGGTTCATAAACCCATGCCTGAATGATGACAGCAAAAGCCTACAATTGCTCAGGGATCAGGAGAAAAGATTCTACTTTCTACTCTGTCTCTGACTTGCTATGTAACAAAAATTTTCAAGATGGCAAGGCAGGTGAACGAGTAGGTGAAAGAGAACCAGGTATAAGACAAAAGGGAATTGTAAGAATTGCTAACCTGCAGACACATGAATCACGTAAAAGAGGTAGCTGCTAAGTAACTCTAGTCAATTGACGTCCTTCAGGAATATCACTCCAACAGTTCCAGATCCCCTAATCTTCACAAGAGGCTAAAAACTTCCTGATTTTTAACTGTTTGCTCAAAAACTTTAAAGCATCCTAAGAGGCCAAACAAAACATGCCTGTAGGTCTGAATTTCATCTACAAGTCATAATTTGTGACAGCTGACTTGAACCACTCAAGGCTTCACTTTCTTACATGGAAATTAAGGGACCTACTTGGTTCCCAATCTGTGGGGTGGTTTTCTGAAGGCATCTGTGAATCCACATGCATACCACGCATGTTCTGAGGTCTGACAAGCAATCTCCCCTGCTCAGATGTTATTGGACTTAATAAAATACAAAGTTATTTAAATTGGGGGAAAAGGGGTCTGAGCACAATGAGTTTTGTCAGGAACGTAGAGAAAAAAACATATTTATGATTCTATAGAAAGACAGAATCAATCTAAAACTTCAAGGTGATACAAGGCTTCACATTGGTTTTTAGTTTTTTATGTACAGTTCCTTTGGGTCACTTATTTGTATCACATTTCTTCCCCTGCTGTCTGATGTTGTAGCTTTCATGTAATAGGTAACACGCAATAGAAGATCATTAACTACAAGCCTTTAAATACCAATACTACCTTAAATCATCCTTTTCCCCCTTTATTTATTTATTTTGCTTACTCCAAACTGAATCAGTAATTCTACCTGAAACATTTAAGGAATTACTATTATACCAATATATTTTATCCATTATGATTATTTATAGAAAGCTACCAAGGTAACACAGTTCAAAATGGTAATTTAGCCTTTTGTTTCAAAGATCCGATATCAAACTGTAAGAACACAATTTGTCAGATCTGCAGCTACTAGAAAACATTTTTACCACCCCTTCATTTTTTAACATAGCACTTTGCAAATCACTTCCTTAAAAGAGGATACTATAACAGTCTACTAAAATAGCATTTTCCTCAATAACTACTTGCCAACTCAAATCTGAACAAAATGCAAAACAGGAGAAATGAATGAGGAAAACACAGCTTTTTTCATTGTTGTGAATTTCTTCAAGATTTCCTAAGAATTGATATGTCTGACATGGATCATAGCATAAATACCTAAAAAAGCAGGCCTTATACTTATTTAAATGTATTGTGCTTTAGAAGTGGGACATTAAACTCAATGTGAAACAGTATTTGGAAAATGTATTAATTTTCCTAAAGACCTCTAAACTATTTTCAAGTATCTGAAGAGGTAGGTGTTAGAAAAGTAAAGGGATAAAAAGGTAGAAGCAGATTTGAGACCAAAAAAGTTTGCCTTGTCAGTGATATTTCATACACTTGGGCACTTTCGGAACATAGAGAGGCCTTGCTTTGTTAAAACAAGAAATCTAAAGTAACTTATTACAGTAAGAATTCTGTCACACAGCCGAGTTGATGCAGGACCACGCTCCCACGGCTAGAGAGGAAAACCATTCCAGAATGTCCGGAGAGAATCGCCTCTACCCTTACCCGCCTCTCTTCCTTCCACTATCAGGCAGTGTTGGAGAGGCTGAAGCCCAGTGCTTTCCGTTCAACACTCACTGACTTGAGTACTCATTATACACAAGGTATTACACTGGACACTGTGAGAGGAGACAAAAATAAATCAGATAATTTTTGCCCTGGAGGAGATAAGCAGTATGGTGGAGGTCAAAGGAGAAAATAGATACACAACTAATAAAAACAACAATAACAGCTCCAAACACTTACTGATCTTGCTATTCCTTTGATTCTTAAGAGCCAGAGGAATGGCATAACTAGTCATGTATTCTCTCATTAACACTATGGAAGCCCCAAAGGGTAATTAATTCTGACTCTGGCAACTAAAAAAGGCTGTACAGGAGAGGGAGCACCATATCCTTTCAAAAAGCAGTGAAAGGGTTTGTGGAGGATTGCTTCGGACCGAAGGAACAGAGCAGAAACACAGAGGTATGTACATGGGGGCCACGTTAGCAAGTCAACTAAGAGATCTGAAATCTGGAACACAAGACAAGTAGTGAAGAGCAGAGAGCTGTGAATGCTATTATCTTGACAATGTTAACAATAACTATCATTCATTATATGCCAAGTATTTTATACTTTTGTTGTTGTTGGTCATTCCTAACACTTTACCAGGAGGAACCATTATTATGCCCATTCTATAGAAGAGGAAATCAAGTCTGAAGTGTTAAGTAAATTCCCAAAGAGTCATGGCTAGAAAGTAATAGAAAATTCAAGTCAGTTGCACTCCAAAGCCTTGTTCTTAACTCCTGACTTAGAATACAATAATGATGAGTGAGTACAGGATTTCAAGCAAGGTACTGGCAAATCCATTTGAGTTTTACACCAACTCTGGAAATATTGTGAAGGACAGAAAGAATAGAACAAGCAAGACAGGAAGGAAGGCCAAATAAGTTTCTATTGAAATACCTCTGTAAGGAAAAAAGCAACCTTGAATTACAACAGCAGAAACAGAAAAAAAGAACTTTCTTGAAAGACATTTAACAAGTAAAACAGGTCCTAAAAACCTGTTACATAAAAGAGACAGAACAGGAAAGATTTAAAGATGATGCCAAGCCCTGGCTGGTGTAGCTCAGTGGATTGAGCACGGGCCTGTGAAGCAAAGGGTTGCTGGTTCAATTCCCAGTCAGGGCACATGACAGGGTTGCAGGACAGGTCCCCAGTGGGGGACACATGAGAGGCAACCACACACTGATGTTTCTCTCCCATTCTTTCTCCCTCCCTTCCCCTCTCTCTAAAAATAAATAAATATTTTTAAAAAATAAAATAAAATAAAGATGATGCCAAAATTTTCATCATGTTTTAGGAAAAGGAGATACCTCACTAACAGGTATGAATCACAGAAAGAACAGGTACATACTGAATTCAGTTTAAAGCTTATAGAGTCTGAGACGTAGTGATAAGAGACGTAGTGATAAGAGATACACAGGGTGTGCAGTAGGTAGGTGGAGTTATGGTCTGGAATTAAAGTTTCAGGAGGTCTGTCCAGAAGGTATCCAGCCATGTAATATGAAAAATAGAGACATTTATGGAAGAAGATATAAGATATAAGAAACATTGCACATAGGACAATGACACCTCAATCCCCTTCAAAGCAGGCACCTTGGGACCTCACACAGTTCTCCCAATCACCATCAGCTGCCTGATCATATTTTCCTGACTCTCATCGACAGTCTGAAATCTCTCCCCTTTCGAAAGTTATTTTAAAGGGCACCAAATCTGAGCTGTAATGGGACTGAGTCACCTGGGTGATTTGACATTTCACAAAAAAACCTGCAGGAGATGTGATGTATGACCAGGCATGTTGTGATGAAGCTGCCAATCACCAGTTGTCCATAGCTGCAGCCTTTTCAATCATCCAAATAGTTTCCACGGAAGAATTTTCAAACCTAGTGCAAAATTTGATGCAGATCTGTTGCTCTACTCGCTCAGTCATTTTGAATGCAATGACCACACAGTACACATGCTCACTGGACAGTGTCTACTGCCTCCACTGACTAGCACAGTGAAGTTGTCACTGTTCACACATGTGCATTGCCATCCACTCTCCTTGGCAGCCAGGTTACACCAATGTCGTGCAAACGGTTCCTGTTATATTAATGATGGTTGGACTTTCGGACATACCTCATACATATAAAGCTATAACTATAAAGAGATTTGGTGGTCGTTCATATAATGATGATACGTAGAAAGCTTTCAGTTAAAGAAAAAAAATGATTCCCCCAGGGATGGAGTTTGGAGCAAGAAGATAAAAGAGGTGTAAGGGGGCCTGCCTAGTGTGGCTCAGTGGATTGAGCACCAGCCTATAAACTAAAGGGTGTCACTAGTTCGATTCCCAGTCAGGGCACATGCCTGGGTTGCAGGCCAGGCCCCCAGTAGGGGGCACATGAGAGGCAACCACACATTGATGTTTCTCTCCCTCTCTTTCTCCCTCCCTTCCCCTCTGTCTAAAAATAAATAAATAAAATCTTTTTTATTATTTACTTATTTTTTATTTAAAAAATCTTTTAAAAAAAAGAGGGGTAAGGGTAATAAAATAAATAAATAACATATTTTTTATTTTTTTATTTTTTATTTTAAAAAATCTTCTTTTTTAAAAAAGAGGGGTAAGGGTAATAAGATCTTGAATAATACTACACTTCTAAATACAATATAATTTATTGCCTGGTAAAGATGGGTGGGAGACCTGCCTAGGTCCTTGAGATAGCAGATTTTATTTGGCCAGTACAGCCTGGTCCAAACCTTATATCCACCATATGTGGATATGTGACCTTCTGTTACTTCATTTTTCTGTAACTCAATTTCCACTTCTATAAAATAGAAATAACAATAGTCCCTACCTACATACGGTTGTTGGATTAAGTTATATATGTAATCATACACATATACAATATTTCCTATACTGATGCTGTATGTGTAGTATTATTGTTATGATTGTTGTTTTACTGTGCTAATCCTGATTTTTTTCTTTCTTCATCATACCATAGATTTTTGTGTTGAGTATATTTTAAGGGCCACAAACTGCCAGAACTAATGTTCATGTATTTCAGTGGTATAATCATTTTCCTAATAAGACTTCTGCTTCTGTTCCTGACAGAGCAACTGGATTCAGGCTTATTCTCCAGGCATAACTAGAAAACTGGATAAAATACAGAAAAAAATACTGTTTTCATATTGTTTCAGACAACAAGCAGCACAATGCTATGTGACCCTTGAGAGAAACAATACAATGAGGTAAGCTCTATGACCACCCTGGCTTTCTGCCTAGAAACACTTTCTTGACTGCAGAGCAGGAAGGGGATCCCAAAAAGAGAACAATGACCTTGATGAGTTGAGGGGACAGAGATCAAAGTCTGGAGGGCAAAGTAGCTGGCACCTACAGAATAAAGAAATGGAGGAGATGAACTCGAAGAGGGCTACACAGATAAAGTACTCCAGAAACCAACACAGTATCTTCTTGAGTTCAGGCTGAATAGGAATTTGCCCAGTGTGGGGTGAAACTCCACAAGGCTAAGACAACTGCCAGAGCTCACCAGGGCTGTTAGCCTTTCGAGTTCCAACCAGCCAGAAAGGAACACTTAGGACATTCAGTTCAGACCTCAGAAAAGTCATGTCTTTATAGGAGACAGGTAAACTAGCCTAAAGTACACTCTAAATTCAACCCCAAAGCTTAAAAGCAAACTTTGAAAACAAAAACAAAAACAAACTTAATCTACAAGTAACTTAACTATCTGCCTGAACAAAGTTCAATACTCTTTAAAGGAAGACAACAAAATTTAGCACTCAAAGAAAAAGTCCAGCATTCAATTATTTTCCAGTGATACTTATTAAAGGACATGGGTGTTAACCTGGAAATACTTTATCTCTTTAGCAAGCAACTAACCTTCTATCATAAGAATGCTATGACTGTGCAAATTTTCACATATAAATCAGATCCACTGACTATAATGTTTTGGGCTACAATCTTTTTTTTCTTTTTGATTGAGAGAGATAAAATTGTTGTTCCGCTTACTTACGCATTCATTGGTTGATTCTTGTATGCGCCCTGACTAGGGATCAAACATGCAAGCTTGCCATATCAGGACAATGCTCTAACCAACTGAGCTACCCAGCCAGGGCCTGGGCTACTATCTTGATACTTCTCTCTACCAGGTTAGTAGCCAGCATGTGTCATTTTGTTGTTATATAATTTATTCACCTGAGAAAATTTTCAGCATATGTTATCTTTCATTAAAATGTATAGAGTGAAAAGGAAAAAGGACTCATGGCCATGGACAACAGTGTGCTGATCACAGGGGTTAGGGTGGTGTAATGGGGATAAATGGTAATGGAAAAAATACAATAAAAATGTTTTAAAAATTACAGACTTTATCTGGAGTAAATTCAGCGGTCAGATACTTGGGCCAAACTATGCCGTTTTGATTTATTAACCTTTCTAAAGAAATCATGAGAGTACAGTGGTAGTAACTATGTATAGGGTGTTTCAATATCTGTTTTACTTTAACAGATGCTTGAACTGGGGGTTTATTTATTTGTGTGCTTTTAACCAAAAGAGGCTATATTTCTCTGGCGATAACTAAATAAAATGTAGGGAAAGTGAATTTCTTCATTATCCTAGGGCAGGAAACAGGCTATCAGAAAAGAAAGTCATTAGAGATGAAATATTATTCTTGTGACCCGTTTGAAGGCCTTCTAATGACTTGGTGTTCAACTTCATGAATTTATAAACAATCTTGAATTACGTTCATAAAACGAACATTATTTTATGTTGGTTGTTGAACTGCCTGGTATCTGAACTCCCATCTTCTGTTTCTGTTCCATTTTCTGAGTCTTGGTGAGACAGAGGAAATATCTCTCGTGACAGAAACCAAAAAGGTCAGATAATTACTTTCCCCAACACGTAGATTCAGTTCTGTGCCAGAACATTCACTGTGAAACTAGTGACCCAAAGAACAGTGAGAGAGAGAATTTATTCTGGGAGTAGCCACAGCAACGCCCAGTTACTACACTCATGAGTGCCAGTGGAGCTCGTCACGGCATCCAAAATCCAGCTCCCGGAGTGGTGCTTCCGGCTCTGTCACCCAGGGTACAGCAGCTGCTGTGGCACCTTTCTGGCTGAAATCTGGGTCCCTTCTGAATAAAACAGTCATAGTTGTTTACTATTACTTGCAACCAAGAACCCTCGCTGACTCACACACAGACATATGATTTTGTTTTTATTGGGACACAAATGTTTTTCGCATGAAAATACACTAACAAACAGATATGTGCATGTGCTGGAGGGCTCCAAGGCAGCATCTTCTGCCCTCTTTTCTGCCATGAATTGCTCCCTCCGAGATCTCAGTCAGTCCCAAGCTTCTAAATACCATCTCAATTGATGACTCCCACATTTACGCTTCAAATACCTACCCACTCTACCGAGCTTTAGGCTTAACCACCTACTCAACGTCTTCACCAAGATGTCTGACAGACATATCGGACTTGCATAGCAGAAACAAAACTCTCGATTCCCTCTGCCCCAGCAAGAATCTAGCCCTAATTCAACCTTATTTTACCTCAACTAATGGTATCTATATTGATCCAGCAGCTCAGACCAAAAACTTTACAATTGCCCTTGATTCTTCTCCTTTCTTCACCCCCAACATCTAATCTATTAGCATGTCCTCAGCTCTCTATCTACAAATTCTAATCCAAATCCTACCACTTCTCATCATTTCTACCCCTTCTTCATTATGGACTTCATTAATAGCAACTGGATTAGTACAATAGCTTCCACTCTGCCTCCTGTAATTCAGTTTCTCTGTGTAACCAGAATGATCTTTCTATAATGTAAATCAGATCATGCATTTCCTGTGTTCAAAACCCACTTAAGGCTTTTCTTTGCAAAATGAATAAAATAGAACACCTTTACCATGGCCTACAAGCCCCTACTAATATAGCCTCTCTCTACCTCTCACTTTCATCTCTTAGCACACTTTCTTTTAACTGTGCTGTGGCCAGGCCTACCTTCCTAAGCTTCCCTTCATGACCTTGGTGACTGCAGTTATGAATGCCCAAAATTCTCTTCCTCCATAATAGGTACTTCCTTCTCAATATTCAAGTTTCTTTTCAAATAGCAAGTCATCAGGGAGGCCTCCTGACCAAAATTAGTTCTCCTCGCTACATTCACTATATACAGTTTTACTTTGCTTTGTTTTCTTCATACCACACTTTACAATTTGAAATTCATTATTTACTCATTTGATCTCTGTGTTATTCAACAGACTGTAAGGGCTATGGAGTGGGATATGTATTATTCACCACTGAAAGTTCAGTACTTAGAACAATTCCCAGCACATATTAGGTTCTTATGAAATATTCATTAAATGAATGATCAAATTTAATGTCAGCTATAAGATTAAATATATAATATTTACTTTTGCAGTAAAATTTTCAGCATAATACTTATTCATTTATCTAGGCCAGGGATACTTATAATTGCCTTCACTTCTGAAAGACACACTCTCCCAAGTGACATAAAAAGAAACTGTTCCCCTTAAATCAGTACTATGCTCAGGCTTAAGTCTGCAGATGTTTCAAATGAAAGAAATAAAAGCTTCTGAAAAAAATGAGCATGATTCTGAAAAATAATTATTGTCTAATAATGTTTTTATTGCGAGAATTCTTGTACTATCACTTTTTATTTCCATTTGTATTAGGGAGGAACTTATATTCCCCAGAAATGGGTGGATAAAATGATATTTGGATAGTTTAATAAATAAATTTAAAACACTTTGAGATCCTTAGATGAAGTACAAGTCACTTGTCAAAAGTATAATCTCATTTGTCAAAACATGAAAATGAAGAAAGAAAAGACAGGGAATAACAGCCTCAGAGCTGCCAAACTGACAGGCTGCCTTAAGTGAGATAGTCAAAACATTCATATGCTAATTTTTAAAAGTGCTGTCTATCGTGGCCATCCGCATAAAAACATAAAAGGGACTTTTCTTCCAATTTCAAAAGTATATGTTTGGGTCAGACAGTGGACACTCCGGTTACCAAATTAAACAACAGCAATAAGATCATAAAGAATTTCCATTTAAGTTCTGAATGCACATATAAGACAACTACTAGCTAACCTGAACGGGCAGTAATTCAGAAGATCCTGCTTCCACAACAAACTCATCGATCATACCACCCAGCACTATTATGGTCAGTCTTCCTAATGGAGAACACAGTACAAACAGTAACTTTCCATGTTACCAGCTGTGATTAGCTACATACTGTAAATGGCAAAAATCAAATAGCAAAAAACCACCAAAATAAGGGTAAATACTTAACTAAAATGTACAAATATGATTTTTAATTATTTTCCATTTTCATGTAGTATCTTAAGGCATTTTCTTGTTCACATTTCTCCTAAGCATTTCTCTCTCTTGCAACACTAATAATTCTAAACAAAAGAGCATCTCCTTGAAATGTTCCCTTTATTGGGCTGATGAGTTCACCATCAAATCTGCACTTTCATGCATCACCCCATTTCATGGGATGTGGAATTTAGTCTAACAATAAAATACAAGTTTTGCTCAAACTTCTCTGGTAAGAAAGCTGGTATTTCTAGACTTGGATTCAGATGTAAAGCTACTAAAAATGAAAGTGACTGTGTATTGTACAAACCCATTTGTATGAAATGTCAAAAATAGGCAAATTCATAGAGACAGAAAGTAGATCAGTGATTATCAGGGGATGACGGGTAAGGGAAATAAAGAGTGGTTGCTAATCAATACACGTTTTCTAAGATGAAGCTTTTTGGAATTAGATAGTGGTTGCACAACTTTGTGAAAACACAAAAAACTACTGAATTATGCACTTTAAAGGGATGAATTATGCAGATGTATGTGAATTATATCACAATAAAGCTGTTAGAAAAATTATATCGCAGTAAAGCTGTTGGAAAAAATGTGGTCAGCTTGCCTTGGCCAAGCATCATCCTGTGCACCAAAAAGGCTGCAGGGTTGATCCCTGCCCAATCAGGGTGCACACAGGAGGCAACTGACCAATGATTCCCTCTCACATTGATGTTTCTCTCTCCCTCCCCCCTGCACACCACCACTTTCCCCAAACGCCAGCCCCTTTCCTCTTTCTAAAACAAATTTTTTTAAAATCCTCGGGTGAGGATTTAAAACAAAAAATGTTGTCAGCTTTCCCCAATCACAAAAAAATTAAATTAATATATAATTCCCTCTGTTTAAACTTTTTCTCTAATTTTTTTGTCTTTGACATGAGCTACCACTCATCTTCTAGTACCAGACAACAAAAATAAAAAATTAGCAAACCATTATCAGCATGAAAAGTTGAGAAAACAGATAAATATTCTTAGTTGAATGGGTTATTTTATTCATAGACATGTGTTGATAATGTAAAGTTATTATAAGTATATACCACAGAATCATTTTCTATAATTTAATTGTATATAGTACATTTAAAAGATATAATAAAATATGTCAATACTTCACAGCATTCTACTAAGAACACCACAGCTCTATGTAGTGTCTTGTTTCAACATGTTAGAACTAATGAAACAGAACAAAAGCTAATGAGGCCAAATAAAGATGAAACTAATCTTTATAAAAACATATGCTAGCTTAACATATCCTCTCTATGACTACAAGCTCTTAAAAAAAAAGCTTATACACAAAACTTTTCTCAACACCGCCCCCCCAAAAAAAGTAGATAGAAAGGTTGTTTCCCACGACTTTTAGCACCATGACCACTTCAAAGATAAAATTTTAAAATTCCATTCCTAAAACACAGTTACTATTCTATGTGTCACAATAAGATCCGCCTGGAAAAGAAACTTAAATGCCAATCAATGAAACGAAACAAAACCAAGGCACTACTGCTTCCTGAAACACAGCCATGTATGTGTTAATGACCAGTAGTCATCTCATATCTTAAAGTCCAAAATTTGTGTTTTCATAGAAATTTCTACATTCTTTTCATAATTATTGTTATGTATGAGTATTAAATCTTTATAATAATCAAATAGCATCATACACAGTTTTAATTACTGCTTTTTAAAAATATATGCTTTATATTGCAGGATTAATCCCATTAGATTTACATTTTTAAATAAGGAAAATAATCTTTGATATTCTTTTGTATTTAAATTTTATTTTTCAATTATAGTTTACATTGAATGCTACTTTGTGTTAGTTTCAGGTGTAGAGCACAGTGATTAGACAGTCATATCCTTCACAAAGTGATCCTCCCGCTATTTCAAGTACCCACCAGGCACCATACATAGCTATTACAATACTGTTCATCATATTTCCTATGCTGTACTTTACATCCCAACCCTTGCTATTCTAACCTAACATTTCTTCCAAATAAATTTCAAATTAATCCTGTTAAATTTCAGGACAAATTTAGTTGATATTTTTACTGTCATCATTATATAAAATCATACATAGTTCTTATTTGCATTATTCTTAAGTAATTTTTGTTCTGATAAATGTGCCACTTTTGTTCTATTATATTTTCTAACTTGGGTGAAATGATACTTATTTTATTGAACTCTTACTTTTTCTAGTATCTTAGTCAACTTATTTGGACTTTCTAGGTATAAAATATCTTTGCTATAAATATTTTTGCCTTAATTTTATACAAAAATCTGTTTTAAAGTTTTGCCTCAAAAAACTTAGAATACATGGGTGGAGGGGGGCAAAGAGGGAAAGCTGGGACAACTGTAACAGCATAAACAGTAAAATATTTTATTTTATTTTTTAAAAGAGTTTATTTATTTATCTTTAGAGGGGAAGGGAAGGAGAGAGAGAGAGAAATATCAATGTATGGTTGCCTCTCGTGCATCCCCTGCTGGGACCAGGCACGTGCCCTGACTGGGAATCAAACCACAATCCTTTGGTTCACAGGCCGGCGCTCAATCCACTGAGCTACACCAACCAGGGCAAAATATTTTAAAATAAATAAATAAAGTCATTAATGTGTTTTACTAGAAAATACTATTGTTTCCCAAGGTCATGAAACTCAGCTTGAGAATAATTATTTCCTTTTAAATCAGAGCTTAAGAAAAAATAAAACAATATTTTAAAAACATAGAGTACAATTCAAAGTCATAATAAAATACATTTAAATGGATAAGAAAGCCATATCTGAGGACACAGAGAGGATAGAAAAGACAGAACTAGAACTTAGTCTCTCATATTAAGAAACTACAATGGAGAAGCTCCTAAAGGGTCCTCAAAATATTCATACACGTGCTCCCATTAGAAAACTAGCATCTGCACACTTGCCAGTGATGACCAAAGAGACTGCAGCCATCAACAGGGAGTGGTCTATAACTGTACCAATAAAGCAAGAGACATTTCACCCTTTCTATCTCCTTCTTGATGGTGCACTGGAAGAGCTAGTGACCCAGAAAAGAGGGGGAAGAAAGTTTTCCTGATGAAGCCTGGGCCACTGGCTCTGGAAAAAAGAGACAGGAAGACCTTAAAGTTGGATATAATAGTAGAGTTTTAAATTAAGCCAAATGAATTTTTTAATACCCAAAAGCACACGGAAAGTTATGGAATCTGGAATTGGATCAGAGAGAGAGATTTGGCAGAGCCTGGTGGAAGGAAGTACTTGCAGGAAAACGAAGCTTTGCCATGTTTGTGCCCCTCAAGACTGGTGAGGAAGCCAGATGCCACTTTAGCACCTCTGTTTTCCTGATTAGATGCATTATCTTTTATAGTCTCTTAAAGACGCTTTCTTTTCCATTTTCTTCAGAAAATGTTTGTCTTATCTATAAAAAAAGACTAAATTACAGTGTGATAAAATTCTATTGATCTTCATTTGCTCACTTTCAGAAGGGGAAATACTGTCAAATTTGTATCTTCTTTAGAGGAGAATTTAAAATAAAATATCTTTCTCTCTCATTATCAAGAACTGTATTTTATTTTACTTTTTCTACTATCTCTGAGTTCCTACCCCTCCCCGGTTATCATTTCACTTTCAAAACTGGAAGAGATGACACTATGCACTGTTGACCCTCCGAGAACTGTACACCCATCCAACTGAACTATAGCATTCTTCACTGTTTTAATATCCTCTTCCAGAACAGAAGGAAGCAATACCACTTGGAAGCCATTTATATTAAGCCAAATTTCAATTTACAAAAGAACTTGAAATGACCTGATATTGTGGTCTTTTATAGACTTCACACCAGATGCTTTCCATTTTATAAACTCCCCAAAACTTCAATTTCTTACTATATTTCTGCACCTCTGTATCCAATGATCATATATAATGAGCAGAACTATAAAACATCATAGATTTACATTTTCTGGTTACTGACTTAGGTTTACTGACAAACTCTGGTTTCTCTCATTGGGGAGAAAACTATTTTCTTCAGCTGTCTTACTGAAATACAATTCTTAGGGTGATTTATGCATGTAGGAAAATTGCAGAAATACAATAGGTTAGATATAGATAAGAAGAAGAAAACCAGAAGCTACATTTTAATTTTTAAAAATACATATCTAAATTCTAGAAATAGGCAATTCTCTAACTTTATAATAGGCAGAGAATAAGTCTTAGAATGATTATATTAGTCAGGGTTAGATTTAGGTGCATATATTAGATGACTCAAAATAACAGTAGTTTAACTAAGAGAAGGTTAATTTTCTCCAATATAAACGAGGTCCAGAGATCAGGAGTCCAAGGCTGATCCATCATCTTCACTATCACAAGGATCCACTTCCCTAGCATGCCTCCCTCCATCTCCAACACATAGCTTTCAACAATAGTGCAAATAGCTACTTAAGCACCAGCCATCTTATCCACATTCCAGCCGGTAAAAGAAAGGTAGAAAGGTAAAAGACAGGAAGAAAAGCTCATCTCTCCCTATAAAAGATATGTCCTAGAATTGTACTTCACACTTCTGATTACACCCCACTGGCCAGGATTTGGTTTCATCAGTACACCTTAGCTGTGAGGTTGGGAAATATAGTCTTTATTCTGGGTAGCCAAAGGTCCAGTTAATAATTGCCAGGTTTATTGCTACAGAGGAAAAAGAAGTTAGCATTTTTGGTCACAGGAATGATTACATTTCATTGTTTCTGAGCACCAGGACTTAAGTTGTGACCTCAGGCAAGTCAATTTACAGTTTCTCACTCAAAAGTCTCTCAACTCTTGACATGAAGAATATCAACTGGAAAAAATGTTAAAAATACAACCTTCCAGTTATAACATGAATAAATTCTTGGGACCTAATGTATAGCATGGTGACCATAGTTAATAATACATTATCATAATCTTAAAAGTTGCTATGAGAGTGGATGTTAAATCTACTCACCACACACACACACACACACACAAACACACACACACGTAATTATGTGACATGACAGAGTGTTTTTTTAATCCTCAGTCGAGAACATCTTTTCATTGCGTTATTAGGGAGAGAGAGAAACATCACTATGAGGGGGGAACATCAATCGGTCACCTCACGTACGTGCACCTGGACCAGTGTCACATCCTGTCGGTGCCTGGACCAGGGTTATGGGACAATACTCCAACCAAGTGAGCCACACCACCCAGGGCCATGAAAGAGATGTTTGCTAATGCTATGGTGGTAATCATTTTGTAGTATGTAAGTATCATATATAATGTAGTATTCAATTATGTCTCATAAAGCTGGAGGCAACAAATAAAGAAAAATGCCAGAAAATATAAGGTTGTACCTGAAAATGCCAAGAGATTCTTAACTTAAAGGCAGCAGTAAATTTACTAAGGATTTTAGTGAATTTGAGCAATGAAAGGAAATAAAACAATGCTGATGTGATGCTCTCTGTTCCTTCTTTCCTTTTAGCATCCTTCCTCCATATTGCAGGTACAAGCATCAAAAAATCCCACTGTAAAGCTTTATTTAATGTTGCATAAAAGATTGTATACCAAACAAAAGTAAAAATCTAAAGAAATCATACACAGTACCAAGAATGTGAGATGTGATTTGGCACTAAGACCAGAAAGGGCTGCACAATGTGTGATTAATCCTGCATGGCTACATTTACATCTCTAATTTACTCATATAAATGCATTAAGCCAGATGGTTTTAGAGCCTAGCACTCTGCATATACTTGTGGGTCAGCACCCACATCTTCTGTATTTTATGGGTGCCCAGACTTTGGCAGTATCCACCCCTTGTGCCCTTCATTAGTTTCCTGGTATAGCCCCTTTTTACTTATTTTTCCCAATTTACCATAATTAGCATTCTAACATCCAATATATCTATGTCAACATCAGCTGTAACCTTGCTAAGTAATATACTTAAAATATATTAGGGAGACAATTTATAAATGAGCATTTTACTTGATTTGTGAAAAATTAGTATCCCCTACCAAAAATAGAAATCATGCATTTAACTAGCATAAATCCTATTCCATTTTTAAAGAATAATCCATACTAATAACTAGAATTCTTGAAAATTCAATAAAAATTACAAACCAAGGCTTTTATTTGTTAAAATCTAATACTGATTTTCAATTACTATAATAATTCTGTACTTAGTGGTCTGTTGGCATCTAGGTCCAACCAGACATATCATGTGAGCCTATTCAGTAAAGCAGCTGTGGTAGCAATTTGTTTCTAGACTAACAATATACTGTTGAATATGGTCATTTTCTCCTATCTCAAGTACCATCAATTATGGATCCTCAATTAGTCTTCTGTATGAAATTGTCATATTAGAAAATATACATGACAAGCAGATATAAAATAAAGATGTCTCAAGCATTTGCAAGATTAGAATTTCTGTTATTCCCTAAAATAAACCTGAAATATCAAAAAAAATTTTAAAGAAAATAGGAATGCTATGCAACTATAATCATGTATCCAAAAGAAAAACATCCTCAAAGAATATGAGCATATTTTGGGGACAACAGACACAATGTACTCTGCAAAGAAGCTGAAAGGATCCCTACGGCAAACCTGTAGCCGGTCTACAAATGGTGGGAACGGTTAATTTAAGGAAGGGTATCTTCAGGTGCACAATACACTAGGAAAGGTCCAGGTCACAACCCCAAGACCCACAGAGTCTATTTATTAGAGTGATGGCAAAAGCTATTAAAATCAGCAATCTCGGGGGGAATATGAACAGTAGACACACAGCTATGTAATGCTCAGCTTATGTGCCCTATTCCTCCTCTAATTTGGACTATCATTTCTTTCATCATCTACTTGCTTCATACATATGAGTTTACCAAAAAGATAATAATAGATAATAACTCTAAAATGTTATTTTAAAACGTTTCTCTCTTTTGATGCACAATTATTGGGCTGGCTCTCATTTGATTTTGAGAGCAAAGAGATAATAATCATTAAGTGTCTATCATTCCTTGTTAGATCCTTCTTGGTACAACCAAAACACTCCAATTATGATTTTCAAGAACATTTATTTATTCTGTCTCTAGTTATGGCTACATTAACAACTTCAATCTAGACCCTCTATTTATGCTTCTTACCTTGAGAACTGAACCTCCTCAGTAAGATTGAGAGTCTGAAGCGTGTTTGTTCTGCGTGAATCTGCCCCCTAGCTGCAGGAAGCTGACCAGAATTGGACATCTGACCAAGTTAGGGATTTAAAGCTCCTGTAGGAATCTGGAACTGACATTCAATTCTATTATCTACTATCCTGTTAGTTTGGACTATTTTCTCGTGAACCCAGGACCTAAGGCTACCATTGTGTGTTAGATATGCCAAAAAAGAGAAAGCTGGTCTTCAGAAAAAGAGAAAAAAGGCATAAACAGCTGCCGATGGAGGAGCAATGGCAAAAGATTGGTAAACTGAACAACATCCCACAAAGATATCAGGCCCTAATCCCAGAAACTTGTGAATGTTATCTTACATGGCAAAAACTACTCTGCAGATGTGAGAAAATTAAAGATCTTGACATGGGGAGAGTATCCTGGATCATCCATGTAGGCCCTAAATATAATTAGAAGTGCCCTTAAAAAGGAGAGGCAGTGGGAAATGTTACTTCAGAAGAAGGTAATGTGATGACTGAACTAAGACATCATATTGCCGTGAAGATGGAGGAAGGGGGCATGAGCCAAGGGATGCAAGAAATGTAGCTCTAGAAGATGGCAGAGGTGAGGAAACATGTTCTCCCCTAAAGCCAGTGTTGCTGGTGGAAGTAGGGTCCCTGTGGTGTTGCAAGAAAAGCAGTCCAGAAGACCATGAGAGAGGGTGAGGTGTAGCGAGATTTATTTGAGTGGAAATAGAAGGCTGCCTCTGTGTCATATCTCCATCTGTCCCAACATGGGAAATATCCAACAATGTCTTCAGCAAGACCAAAACAAAAGCCAGTGTCCAGAGTTTCTGTTTCATTGTTCCAGCATTGGCAGTCTCAGTCTCTGTCCAAGTAGCTTAGAGCTATTCCCAGCTGTGTTGCTGTACAAAGGCTCCCACCTGGAGCCCATATTTTGAGTCTACAGGGCTGCTAGGCCTGCATGAACAAACAGGGCAAGGGTGTGTGCCTGGGCAAGAGAGAGAAAAGCATGGGGGCAGGGGAAAGGGAATGCTTCTTTGTTAAGTTGGGTTATATTGTCTCAGGCTTAGGGTGGACCAGGTGCTTTTTCGAAATAACCAACCAACTTCCCAAGTTTCTGTGGGCTTCTGATGAGTCCTTCCCTAGACAATTAATCCCTTTCTCAGACTGTACTGACAGGTCTCTATGGTCAAGCACCTCTCCCTGCCCCATTTTTACTTCTATGGCATATATACTTACCTCCCCTGCCTCCCCCAACAATTCAGTACTAGAGTAGGGAAGGAAGGGGTATTAATCCTTGGTAGGACAATGCTGTGATCCCCTGGGGAGTGTGTGAAGTTCCTCCCTTAACCTTCTCGCTAAGCAAACTTATGCTCCCCAATTAATTATGGCTAATAATATCTGATGCCCTGTGCTTTCTTCCTTTATTAATATCTAGCTAACTACCTACATTAATACCTCCAGGGGGAACATGACCCTGACAAAACCTTGATTTGAACCCAATGCATTGATTTCGAACTTCTGAGCCTCCACAATTTATTCAAGAGAATAAATTACTGTTTAAGTGCATAATAATTTGCTATAGCAACAATGAGAAACTGATACAGAGGTCATCTGGCCCTAGACAGAGAGACTAAAGAAAGTGGTTGCATGAATTCCTAACTGTTTGTTTTTTTTATTGATTCTAGAGGGAGGGAGGCAGGAGAATATGGGGGGAGAAGGAGAGAGAGATCAGTCTGCTGTTCTATTTATGCATTCACTGCTTGCTTCTTGTATGTGCCCTGACCAGAGATTGAACCTGCAACCTTGGATATCAGGACTATGCTCCAACTGAGCTACCCAGCCAGGGCCTAACTGCTTTCTATTTGATTGTCTCAAGTGACCTAGTTTGCAAATCTTGCCATTAGGTTCCATGAGATACCAGAGTTTCATTACAATAAATCAATATTTTGCTAGGCCAACCAGAATCTAAGCTAAGATGTAAAGCAAGTCCAATAAAGTCAAAGTATAAGAAGCTATGCAGTGTATTTGAGAACCATAATGCATGATCTCCAGATAAAACTTATTTGCCACAAAGTTGGAAAGAGTGACTTCAAAATTCTACCACAATAGTCACTCTTGTAGCTTTAGGTATTATCTTTGGCATGCCATACCTTAAAATGAAACTCTCTCTACCTGAAAGTGGAATTCCCCAATATAATTACATCAACAGAACACATCAACATGGCTTTGTCAACAAAATAATGTAACAAAGTTTTGTATTTGGCCCTAAAGAACAGGATAGAGAAAAGGTACATTTGCAAGAAGGAAACTGGAAGAGACTAGAACCTAAACACATCTAAAGAGGCAAAATTCAGCAAGATGGCTGTGATACAATAAGAAATGAGAAATATATATTTGGAAAAAATTAAAAAATTTTAAAAGAAAGAAATATATATTTGGTCTGTGTCCTGAGCTCCTCTCCACAGCCCCTAAAACCGTTGGCCTATCTGGGGTGGTAAGAGTCTTGTATGTGCTGATGAGATGACTAGTCCCCAGGAGCCAGTCTCCAGAGAGACCAAGTCACGGTTACTAGAGGACTAGAACTTTCAGCCCCACCCTCTGACCTCTACGGTGGTTAATCACTGAGGGCCAATCACTTAATCAATCAAACCTACAAGATGAAGCCTCCACAAAATATAAATGATGAGATCCTGACAGCTTCTGGGTTGCTGACACATTGAGGTGCTAGGAGAGTGGCATGCTTAGAGAGGACCCGGAAGCTCTGTGCCCTTTCCTTGCCCTTACCTTAAATATCTCTTCCAAAAAATGTTTCCCTGGGTTACGTGAACCATTACAGCAAGTTATCAAACCTGAGGAGGGGCATGGGAACCCCCAATTTATTTTCAGTTGTTTAGGAATACAGGTGGCAAACTGGGACTTGTAACTGGCGTCTGAGGTGGGAGCACCCTTGTGGGACGGAGCCCTTAGCCTGTGGGGTCTGTGTTAACTGTTAACTCTCTGTAGTTAGTAGGACCCCCAGTTGGCATCTGGAGAATCAGATATTTGGTTGTTGGTATGGGAAAAATCCACACATTAGCAATGAAAAAGGAGAACATTTTAGCTTGCAGAAAATAGTATAAGAGAAGTAAATACCCAAAGAAGGTGAGATTCAAAACCTGGAGAAGAAGTGACCAGATTTTCCCTGCAGTTCAGCCTAAGGCTTAACAGATTTAGAGGATTACCAGAGAATCCAAACTGTGCTTCACAAATCCACCCTATCTGAAAAGCTCAGTACAGAAACTACATTCTCCCAACACTATCACTAGATCTCAGTAAAGTGAGAGAAGCTGTTTTCCATTTTCGACAATGAGAGACTGGATCACCAATCCCTTCATCTTTCAAAACTTGAGGAATTGTACTTGGTGAATAATCATTAGCCTATCAGTCTCTTATTTACCTTCTTAATAATATGTATGTACAGTTCTTTTTCCAAAATGTGTGATTCTTCTTGTAGTACCTTTATACAATAGGTCATTATAGTGCTGGAATTTCTAATTCCCCAGGCTTCAAGTTACATGAAAAGAGAAGATGTCATTATAAATTGTTCAATTAGTGATAGAGAAAAACAAAATCCTAATTTAGCAGAAATCTAATCCAGATTGAAATGATAGAGCTAAAAATCACAGGAAATAAAGATATACTTAGTTAGAAATGACTGTGATAAAAGAAAAGACCTAGAGAGGAAAATGCATGCTTAACATAAATTGGGAAGATGCTGTGTCTTTGATGAAGAAAAAGCAGTGTCCTGAACGACAGATAAGAACCCATTTATCACTTGAAAATGACAGGGGCAGGGAAGGTCAGAAGAGGAGAGCAATCCCCAAACAGGATCACTCGTGAACTCTAAACGCTTGTCACTAACTACAAGTTATCCAGTAATACTGTGACATGATCAAATGGGTTAATACAGGATTTGAATTGACTTTATGGTGTAAGATTTTCCTCTAATCCACTAAACCTTAGAATCAGTGAAGTGCGATTTCTGCATAAGATGAAAAAGAACGCTGAGAATATTAACATAATATTCCACTCTCTTGCCAAGCTAGGCTCAGATACATCTCCTTTGCTTGGGAAAAAAACATAATGCTTTATGTTCTGACCTTTATTAGGATCTACCTTTTAGAAAAAGGTCCATTTGAAGTCAGAGAGCATCTTTGAGCCTCTGGAGGGTAGTGACAGTGCTTCGTGCATCTTGGAATCTTCAGTGTTTAATAAATGATGTATGATTGGTTGATAAATGGATGACAGAAGTTAATATCAAAAACCCTCCTTCACAGATTTTGCTTTTCTTTCCTGTATAACTAATTAAAGCCCCAAATATACAATACCATACTCCAACCAAGAAACACGAAAAAGCATCTATTAATATCTATCATTGCTTTATATTAATTTACATAAAACATCACATCTACATTTCATGTTTCGATTCTCCACCCTGGATGGTTTTCTTCCTGATATCCCTATTACTCTTTTTTTTTTAATACAATGACATTTCTTTTGTTAAATGGCTGCTAGTCTCAAAAAGAATAATGGTCAAGACTGACTTGCATCATTGTTCTTTTACCAGTGGGGGTTATGAGCCTCAAGGATTAAAGAAACAATCCTTGTCAGGGATGGGAGGTAAAAAGAAAAGAATAAAAAAACTGTATTCTACTACTTATCCTGGGTGGTAATTACACAGGTGTTTGCTAAATGATAAATTATACATCTTGCTTTGTATGCTTTTGTGTTTGTAGATTACATTTTGATATAAATAAAATATGTATGCTTATCCTCAAATATATAAAAAGAGAAACTACAACCACAAAATAAGAACACATTACTTTAAAAATAAAAAACACTTCAGAGAATAAAAAAAGAACTTTTGGAAATTAAATATAAAATAAAAATTAAGGACTCACCATGAGGATAGTAATATAAAACTAAGGAAGTCTCTCCAAAGTAAAATAAAACAAATTTGAAGGCAAGAAAGAAAAAATCTAAAACTCAAGGGCCAGTCCAGGAGGGCCAATATTTGCATAACAAACCTTCCAACAAAAAAACAATTAAAAAAACAAAGGGAGGAAATCATGAAAGAAATGATTCAAGAAAATTCCAAAGGATATTAATTTCCAGATTTAAAAAAATCCACCAAGTACTCAATGCAATGAATGAAAATATATCATACAAAGAAATTTCAAAACAGTGAAAATCATATTTGCTTCTAGAGAAAGGAAAATAGTAAAGAGTAAATATGTGTGTGTGTATGTATGTATATATATATACACACACATTTATTTATTTACATATATAAATAAATTCTTTCTTTATGACCCTTTATATATGTATATGTGTTTATATATACATATATACATGTGCATGTACATATATGTATATATATGTATATATATAAAGGGTCATAAAGAAAGGATTTGGAATTTGAATGACTTTAGACTAGTCAAGGAAAACACTCTATTTAAGCTAGTTTGGGTGAGTTTCTGATTCTTACAAAAGAACAGCAAAAGAGCTTTAGCTGAAAGCATAGCTCAAAAATAAAAATTGACCCATAATTATTCCTAAAAACATGAAATATTTCTTTATACTATCATGAAATGAAAATGAAAAGGTATTCAAGCTGAAAATAATAAAATCAATTTACTTCATAAATGTTAAAAATATTCTTGTTATGGGCTGAATGTTTAAGCCCTAACCCCTAGTACCTCAGAATGTGACTGTATTTAGAGATAAATGTTTGAAGAGGTAATTAAGGTTAAATGAGGTCATGTAGATGAGCCTAACCCAATACAGCTAGTGTTCTTATAAACAGGGGTTAGGAGACAGACAGGCACATAGGAAAGACCACGTGGAGATAGCAGAAGATGGCCATCTACAAGCCCGGGAGAGGGCCTCAAAAGAAATCAATCCTGCTGACACCTTGATCTCAGATTTCTACCCTCCAGGACTGTGAGAAAATGCATGTCTTTTTTAAGCCATTCAGTCTGTGGTACTTTGTTATGGCAGCCCTAACAAGTTAACACAATTCTCTTAATACTCTACCAAAAATAATTACTATTAGTTTAACACAGTGGATTAAATACATGCAATTAGGTCTCCTCTCTTCTAAAATCCCACTAAAATGATTTCATTAAAAGTATTTTATAAATTACAGAAACTCACAATGAAAAAAGATCAGGAGAAGAGGCAAAAGCGGCAGAGTTTTAAAAGCTAGAAAGTCAGTGATAACTGACTTAGCAGAACCAAAACTTAAGCCAATGAGAAAAGCTGTGAAACAACCCAATTTATATTGCAGAATCTCTTCTGGGTTCAGGAAGCAGTAGCGCCATGTACCTCTGGAAGCTGAGATGAAGACAGGTTAGAAGCAAAAAGACAGGTTAAAAGTCTGTTTAAGAAACAGTCACACTTCCAGGACTATTCCTCCTACTTCTGGCAGAGCCTGGAAAAAGGCAAATAGCCCTGGCTGGTGTGGCTCAGTGGACTGAGCACTAGCCTGCGAACTAAGAGGTGGCCACTTTGATTCCCAATCAGGGCACATGCCTGGCTTGTAGTATATCTCCTGATATACTAAGAAAAATATTAAATATTATATTTGTTATAAAGCAATCCAAGATCATAATTTTACCAATAACTTGCATCTACCTCTGGCACTCTATCCACCTGCCTCCTGCCTAAGAAAATATTCTTAATGCTGTGTTTATCATCATCCTGCCTTTTCTGACATAGTTTTATCACATTATGCCTGAACAAAATATTATTTAGCTTTGCTTGTTTATTAACTTTATCAATGATGCATGTAATTGTAGTTAATTCATGTTCCCTAATGTAAAGCACTGTAACTGTGTGAAAGAGCACAATTTATCCTTTATCCTATCAATGGACACTTGGGTGGTTTCCAGTTTCTCACTACTATAAAGAGTGTTACTCTCAAAACTCTGATACACAGCTGCTAGAGCACTTGTACAAGAATTTCTCTAGGAGTGAAACTGCTAGGTTGTAGAGTGTAAAGTTCAACTATCAAACTATTGCCATACTGCTTTCAATATCAGTTAAAATTCCTGCTAGCAAAGAATAAGAGTTCCTAGTGATAACTGTCCCCCCACAAAACAGTGTTATGTGGCACTTATATAAATCTATTACATAAACATAGTAACATATTGATATCTTAATTTGAATTTCCTTGATTAGTAGACCATTTGATTACGCAATTTCACTCCTAAGTACTTGCTCGAGAAAACTGAAAATATGACTTCCAGTCAAGATGGCAGCATAGGCAGACATGGCTCGACTCTTCAAGCAACCACATCAAAATTACAACTAAATTATAGAGTGATCATCACCCATAACCATCAGAAATTGACTTGAATGAAAGTCTGACAACTATGGAATTAAAGAAACCACAGCCATCCAGACTGGTAGGGGGGCACAGAAGTGGCTAGTCCCTCATCCACATGTGGTGGACAGAATTCAGGAGGAATATCTCAGGAGGAAGGAGTCCCAGCCTCACTCCAGGCCCCTCAGAGTAGGGTTCCAGTGCCAGGAAGATAAGTCCCACAACTTCTGGCTAAAAAAGCAGAGGGGATTGAGTCAGTGGAAGAAACTTCTGGAGCCTCAAGCATTTCCTCTTAAAGAAACCACATACCAAATTACCTGCTCAGACTCACACCCTCTTAGTTCCAGCACTGGGGTGGCAGTTTGAAAGGACCTGTGGCATAAAGGGAGAAACTGAAGTGTCTGGCATCAAGGAGAGCAGAGGCCACTGTCCATTTTGTAAACCCTCCCCACACAGAGCTGGCAAGCTGGTGCCACATCTGAGACACCATCAACCTGGCTAAATATTAAGGTGGGTTTGACCCACCTTGGAGATCCACAGAGTCTCTACACCACCCAACTTACAGGCCCACCCAAGCTGCTTTTCCATATGAATAGCTGGTCTTGACTCATGCTTCACAACTTCCTAAATCCTATCTATCAAACAAGCATCAACTGGCCTCAGTGAGTCCCAGGCCCAGCACTAGTGGCAGCCAGCCTAGATTCACAGCTTAGCTTCACCTGGGAATCTCCAAACCCAGCACAAGTAGCAGCTACCTCAAATGGCTTTATAGCTCTGGCAGGGTGGTCCTGGGCAAAACACCGGTGGGGCCTGACCTTGACCTCCACCACTTGGGAAACCCTAGGTCTAGCATACCAATAGACAGCTACAGACAACATCTGAGCACCACCACCCTGCCCCTGCACAGCTGATCCTCTACAGAGGGAAGAGGTTAGTGGTCAGTGGTCACAGCCAATCCTTACAACTGGCTAACCTGTGTAAATCCCTCCCATTGATCTGGCAAGAGCAACCAAGGCTCAGCTACAAGAGGGTGGTGTACTCAGCCTACACAGAAGGTGCACCTCAAGCACCCAGCTTGAGTGATAGGAAGGCTGTGCCACTGCACCCTGCAGGACACCTACCCCATTAGGCCACACCAGCAAGACATGGAGTCAAAGCAGCTCTACTTAATACACAGAAACAAATACAGGGAGATTGCCAAAATGAGCAAAGAAACATGGCCCAAATGAAAGAACAGATCAAAACTCCAGAAAAAGAGCTAAACAAAATGAACTAAGCAATCTATCAGATGCAGAGTTCAAAACACTGGTTATAAGGATACTCAAGGACCTTAACAGCATATAAAAGATCTAGTCAGAAACAAAGGAAACACTAATTGAAATAAAGAACAATTTACAGGGAAACAATAGTAGAGTGGATGAATCAAGAATCAAATCAATGATTTGGAACATAAGAAAGCAAAAAACGACCAATCAGAACAAGAAGAAAAATGAATCCAAAATAATGAGGATAATGTAAGCAGCCTCTGGGACAAACTTCAAGAGGTCCAACATTTGCATCATAGGGGTGCCAGAAGGAGAAGAGAAAGAACAAGAAATAGGAAATCTATTTGAAAAAATAATGAAAGAAAACTTCCCTCATTTGGTGAAGGAAATAGACATGCAAGTCCAGGAAGCACAGAGTCCCAAACAAGATGGATGCAAAGAGATCCACTCCAAGACACATCATAATGAAAATGCCAAAGGTTAAAGATAAAGAGAGAATCTTAAAAGCAGCAAGAGAAAAGAAGTTAGTTGTCTAGAGGACAGTTCCCATAAGACTGTCAGCTGATTTCTCAAAAAAAATCTTGCAGGCTAAGAGAGATTGGCAAGAAATATTCAAAGTCATGGAAAGCAGGGACCTACAGCCAAGATTGCTCTACTCAGAAAAGCTATTGTTTTGAATCAAAGGACAGATAAAGAGCTTCCCAGACAAGAAAAAACTAAAGTAGTTCATCACCACCAAACTATTTTTATATGAAATGTTAAGGGGACTTATTTAAGAAGAAGAAGATCAAAACTATGAACAATAAAATGGCAAAAAATATACATATCTATCAACAATTGAATCTAAACAAATTAAGAAAACAAGAACAGAGACAAAATCCTGGATACAGAGAGCATTCTGATTTTTGCCAGATGGGAGGTAGGTGTGGGAGAATGGGTGAAGAGGTGAGGGGATTAATAAGTACAAATAGGTAGTTACAGAATAGCTGTGGGGATGTAAAGTACAGTATAGGAAATGGAGTAGCCAAAGAACTTATACACAATGACCCATGGACAGGAACAATGGTGGGGGTATTGCCTGAGGGAGTGGGGGTGCTGGGTGGAGGGGGGCAAAGGGGGAAATAGCAGGACAACTGTAATAGCATAATCAATAAAATATAATTTAAAAAAGAAAGATATTACAGCCCAAAAATCAATTAATTTTTAAAAACTGAAAACATGTTTACAGAAAGACCTGCTTATATACATATGTTCGTAGCAACTTTATTTGTGATAGCCAAAAAACTGGAAACAACAAATGTCCATCATCAGGTGAATAAATAAATTGTGTACTGGTGAAACCATTACATATTTCATAACAACAAAAATAAATTAATTGCTAATACCTGAAACAACATGGATGAATTGTATAGACATTATGCTGAGTGAAAGGTGCCAGATACAAAAGAATATATTAGTATGATCCCATTCATATGAAACTCTGAACAACTGATCTATGATGATAGAAATCAGATCAGTGAATCCTAGAATGGAAGAGAGATTTACTATGAAGGAGCAAGGGGATACTTTCTGGAGTAATGGAAATGTTTGATACTTTGAATGGGGTAGTAGTTACATGAGTACAAACATTTGTCAAAACTCATCTGAGTATTTAAGTACAGGTAAATGTACCTTGGATTTATATAAAAAAAAAAAAAAACATAAATCAGATCATGTATTCCCCAGCTCCAAATCCAGCATGGCTTGACAACTGCTTCCAAGAATAAAACCCAAACTCCTTCCCATCCACAAGGCACCAAATGAACTAAACTGTGCTCTCCAAACCTTGCCTATCATACTATCCCTCATTACTATGTTCTAGTCCACTGACCTTTTCATTTATTAGAAATTCCAAATTCACACTTCCGGCCAAGATGGAGGCGTAGGTGGAAACACTGTACCTCCTCTCACAACCAAGATTAAGGACAACAAATATTTATAAACAATAACACAACCAGAACACAGAAAATTGAAATACGGAAGTCGACAACCATTCAACCTAACCGGTAAGAG